>JAWQFJ010003073.1:12500-16945 GCA_034096865.1 Theodoxus fluviatilis
CCCCCCTGACCAGTATGCAACCAGGCTGTAAATGAAATAAGGCTCAGTCTTTTTTCACAATTTTCCATACCAACTTTGGCGGCTACCCGGTTTCACTCCTGGGTGGGGAGAAACAGTGTGAGTAATGTGCCATGCTCAAGAATGAGATTCAGGGATCCACAAAGCTTCGAACTCTGGACCTGCTAGCTGCATGTCTCTAGGTCGAGTGCTGTAACTTTGCAGCTTTAGTTAGTGCTTCTCTGGTGTGCTAGTACAGTAGCAGGGGTTGTAGAAGCAATGCTAGTGTTTGCAGTCATTGAAGTGGTCATAGTAATGATGATGATGATGATGATGATGATGATGATAACCCAAAAAAGCAAAAGTATTGATAATCATGATGATAACTTGTATGGCACATATCCTAGGATAAGGTTTGTAGACCCAGAATCCACTGAGGTATTGAGTTGTCTGTCTGTGTCTGTCTGCCTGTGTGTCTGTCTGTCTGTGTGTCTGTATGTCTGTCTGTCTGTCTGTCTGTCTGTCTGTCTGTCTGTCTGTCGGACAGTCGGTCGGTCGGTCTTTCGGTCTGTTGGTCTTTCGGTCTGTTGGTCTGTCTGTCTGTCTGTCTGTCTGTCTGTGTGTCTGTCTGTGTGTCTGTCTGTCTGTCTGTCTGTCTGTCTGTCTGTCTGTCTGTCTGTCTGTCTGTCTGTCTGTCTGTCTGTCTGTCTGTCTGTCTTTGTTCTCATCTCTATCCCTCTTTCTCTCTCTCTCTCTCACTCTCTCTCTCTCTCTCTCTCTCTCTCTCTCTCTCTCTCTCTCTCTCTCTCTCTCTCTCTCTCTCTCTCTCTCTCTCAAATCATCGACAAATTTTACACAGATTGGGAAGCACAAGTTAGGAATAGTGAGAGATACTCCTTCTACAGGCTTTTTAAAACTTCTTGTGTAATTGAACAGTATCTCTATGATCTAGATAAAAAAGTATTTAGGGACGCTTACATACAATTTAGGATGGGAATTACCGATTTATTTAACCATAAACACAGTAGTTATGCCAGACCATTTTTTAAACTTTACAACATGATTCCAATGTATATATATAATTGTAGTGCTCACTGATCTGATTACAATGCAATTTAAATTTTTGAAATCGGATGAGTAGAACCAAAGTTATGGTCCGAAAATATTTAGTAAGATTTGTTAAGACCCCCAGATTTGAGATGGCACCGGCTTGATCATTGAAATTATACTTATTTCAGCATAGTTCTTACAATAATAAAAATATCTTAATGGAACTTTCCAATTTACTAAAAAAACACATGCCGAATTCATTGGCGTCACCAAAAATTGTCTTTGACGCGATTTTTGTCGACTAATTTGCATAAAATTGCATAATTTTTACTTTTTTGCTATTTGTTTTAATAAAACTCAGTGATTGTTAAGGTATTCCTCCATATAATTTACATTTTAACTTTATAGATTGATACTATACAAGAAAACAACTCAAAAAGAATGATGAATTATGTTTATTCATTTGCATAATTAATTAGATGGGCTCCGATTGGCCGAAAATTAAATCAAGCAAAACTTTGCTAAATATGATCCGATTTCAGAAATTTAAACTGTATTTAGATGTAAATTGAAGTTCCTATTGAGTTCAAAGAATTCCATGTGATTTCATGTGCTTCTTTGGTGCTGGTCTGATTAATATAAGAGAATACATGTTAAAGTATAAGACGAGAGGTGAACGTTCAGACCTACACAAGCATTCAAACAATAATTCACAGCTATTTTGTTCTTACTTAATTTGATCAATTGCTATATTGATCAACTGCTACAGCAAAACAAGCCAAACTCTAGAATTATATGTACAGACTTATGCATTGAAGACTTGTTTACATAACGTTACACCACAAATTTCTGCTTTTCGTTTTTCACACTGTGCAGTTTAGCCATAATTTACATCAGTCACTAGTCAAGAGTTCAATAATGTTCTTGGGACTGGGACTCCTGTTGAATAAAGAATTCCATGTTGATGTATGGCTGAAACCACTGGTTTGATTCTCAGAATGGCTGCATATGATACTTTTGGAAATGTTATATGAAAGAGTCTGTGTCCCATCCATCGAGGTTTGGCTCAGAAAACAAGGTTCCATGGTTGACAAAGAAGTCTCGGAAGTGTGAATGTGAATCTGAAACAGAAGAAATTAGATTAGAATAAACACACACACCATTAACCAAATATCCTAAAACTCAAATGCTATTGTTATTTCATATTTGAGAAGCATTAAAATAAACACATGCACACATACAAAACATACTGAATTGAACTTGAAGGCATACATTGAACCCATTAATTTAAAAATAAATATATATACATGATATAAATCTAAATGGCCTTCAAACTATTAAAACTTTCTTTAGTATGCTATTTTCCACAACGTCACATAATTATATTTTCTCATTTAGAGACGAGATGGGAGAGATGGTAAGCTCTAGTATGTTTTGGTTTCATCCCATGGAGTAGGCCTATAATGGTCAAGAGTACAGAGGTGCTGAGTATTGGTGTGATACAAATATTTCAAAATTAACTTTCTGATACAGTAATGATACACTCTTAATTTCACCTAAATATGATGCATTAGGTGATGTCTAAACTGTACAGAAAAGAAAAACTAAGTGTAATCTTTAGTTTAGTTGTATTTGAAGAAGACAGTTTCAGAGTTTGGAGTCTCAACTTGACACCACCACTCATTCAGAAAAAGAGCCACAAAAGATAAACTATTCAACACAAAAACTTTATTGCAGCTTCAACATCCAAGTATTAATGATTTTTTGCTCCTAGGTCAAGAAGAAATGAAATAAAACCATAATTGTTAGTCAACTCAACTCAACTTTACACCTCAGCGAATTTTCATGTCACACTTTCTCTCACTGACAGCATTTAATCTTTCGCGCAAAACATGAAAAACATCAAAGTTGAAGAAGATTTATTGAGCATTAAACACATTTGCAGAAACACCGATCTTTTGTCAACAACATGAAACAAGTTTGGATTGGGTGAGTTAACAGTGTGAGGAGAAAGAGGCTCTGTTTTGAGGTAGGGTAGTGAAATCCGCGTACTCAGCACCTGCGTACTGTTGACCCTACACAGATACCCAACACCCCCTGCGAGAGCATTCCAAACTGCTGAGCAGCGGTTGAGAGACAACGGCATTCTAAAAATAGCTTAAGCGAGGGGTGCCGCAACAGTGGACTAGCCCAGTAAGCCTAGTCTGCGATGACCGACATTTTAGTTTTTACCAACTTGTGATCATTGACTGCTTTTTGTAATTTTTCATTTCAATCTCACGGAATCACGTACAGAAAGTTTATCGCTAAAGCATCTAGGTATTGCTGGAATAAATCAAAACGTCATTGCTTTGCAAAAAGCCTGACCAAACCAACTGTGAAGCAGTTGAAATGACAATTGCCGCACGCAAGCAGACGCTCCGTACTGTCGGTCATTGATCGTAAACTGACTGAAAAATTTCGATGGGGTACCTCAGGAAAATGCACGGTGAAGCGTCATATTTAACACACATAGGAAACCAAATACACCATTTAAAAGAGGAAATCTTGAGGAATTTAAATATGCACGTTCGAATTTGATCAGATTAGATTAACTGAGGCGCAGTGGCCGAGTGGTTAGCGCGCTGGACTTACGGTCGCTTGCGACTGGTGGGTACGGCGTTCGAAGCTGCGCGGTCCACAGTGTTGCATCCTTGAGCAAGGTGCTTAACTCGCATTTGCTTCTCCCCACCCGAGGAGTAAAACCGGGTACCAAATGGCCCTCTTCAGGGCTGCCAAAAACAGCCCTCCTCAGGGCTTCTCCCCAGGTCCTTCGGATGAGACCTTCATAAACCAAGGCCTAGTGTGTGATACGCATTCACAAAACATCAAAAATCGCGCACTATAAAGATCCTGACACTCATGTCCTCGACGGGTGAGTGCCGGTCACAGACAAAATACCCAGCATGCAAAAAAAGTGTAGCAGTTTCACCAGTATGTTGGTGTTGGCTACCTTAAAACCTAAGAAGAAGAAGAAGAACACATTGCGATGGGGCGTTCAAAAGGCTTCACGGCCTATATCTAGCCTCTCAACTACTACTACTACTACTACTACTACTGAGCAAATTTTTAAGAAGAAAAGGATCGTTGTCAAACTTACCTCAATAGCGCGGGATTGCAGATAGACAGGAAGTTCGAACAAACACCGAACGAAAGAGCAATCTTTGCTCTCATTGGTTGCCAAGTATGAAAGCTATCCAATCAGAAAGAGCGATGCACGAGAGATTTAAAAATAGTAACCCGATGTGGAAAACGCGGCTGTGCCCGTGCCACGGCAGGCACTCTGCGAGAAACACCCGATTTTCACAAACAACTTGTATTTTCGCAAAAAGTTCAAAACACACAAAATTCAAACTCTG
>JAWQFJ010003074.1:0-27500 GCA_034096865.1 Theodoxus fluviatilis
GGGAGGAGGGGGAAGGGAGGAGGGGGAAGGGAGGAGGGGGAAGGGAGGAGGGGAAGGGAGGAGGAGGAGGAGAGAGGAAGGGAGGAGGGGGAAGTAGTGGAAAGGAGGGGGAAGGGGAGGGCAAGGGAGAAGGGGAGGGTAAAGGGGAAGGGAGAAGAGGAGGGAGGAGGAGGAAAGGAGGAGGAGGAGGAGGGAAGGGAGGAGAGGGAAAGGAGAGGGGAGGGGAGGGGAGGGGGAGGGAGAGGGGGAAGGGGGACGGGGAGGAGAGAGAAAGGAAGAGGGGAAAGGGAGGAAGAGGGAGGAGGGGGAGGGAGAGGGGGAAGGGAAGAGGGGGAAGGGAGGAGGAGGGAGGGAAGAGAGGGAGGGGAGAGGGGTAGGGGAGGGAAGAGGGAGGAGGGGAAGGGAGTGCAGGGAGGGGAAAGGGAGAGGGGGAAAGGGAGGAGGGGGAAGAAGGGAGGAGGGGGAAGAAGGGTGGAGGGGGAAAGGAGGAGGGGGAGGGGAAGAGGACAGGGAGAGGGGGAGGGGAAAGGAAGGAGGGGGAAGGAAGGAGAGGGAAGGAAGGAGGGGGAAGGAGGAGGGGGAAGGGAGAGAGGGAAGTGAGGAGGAGGACGTAAGGGGAAGAGGAGGGGGAAGGGGAGGGCAAGGAAGAAGGGGGAGGATAAAGGGGAAAGGGAGAAGAGGGAAGGGAGGAGGGGGAAAGGAGGAGGGAGGAGGGAGGAGGGGGAAGGGAGGAAGGGGAAGGAAAAAGGAAGAACATTGAGAGGGAAAGGAAGAGGGGGAGGGGAGGGGGAGGAGAGGGGGGAAGGGGAAGGGGGGAGAGAGAAAAGGAAGAGGGGGAAAGGAAGAGGGAGGAGGGGGAAGGGAAGAGGGGGAGGGAGAAGGGAGAAGGGAGGAGGGGGAAGGGAAGAGGGAGGAGGGAAGAGGGGGGAGGGAAGAGAGGGGAGGGGGAGAGGGGTAGGGGAGGGAAGAGGGAGGAGGGGAAGGGAGAGCAGGGAGGGGAAAGGGAGGAGGGGGAAAGGGAGAGGGGAGAGGGGGGAGGGGAAGAGGACAAGGGAGAGGGGGAGGGGAAAGAGAGGAGGGGAAAGGAAGAGGGGGGGGGGGGAGGGAGGAAGGGAAAGGGTATAGGGGGAAGGGGGGAGGGGGAAGGGTAGAGGGAGAAAAGAGGAGGGGGAAGGGAGGAAGATGGAAAGGAGGAAAGGGGAAGAAAGAGGGGGGAAGGAGGAGGGGGGAAAGGAGGAGAGGAGATGGTAGGGTAGAGGGGGATGGGAGGAGGGGAGGGGATAGGGTAGAGGGACATAGGAGGAGGGGGGTGGGGGGAGGAGAGAGGGATGGGAGAAGAGGTGGATGGGTGGAGAGGAGAAGGGAAGAGGAAAGGGAATAGGGGAAGAGGGGAAAGGAGAAGGGGGGAGGGGAAAGGGAGGGAGGAGGGAAGAAGGGTGGAGGGGAAGGGAGGAAGGGGGAAAGGTAGAGGGAAAGTGGAAGGTTAGGGGAAAAGTATGTGCATGTGTGTTTGTAGTTAGTGTGTGTGTGTGTGTGTGTGTGTGTGTATGTGTGTGTCTGTGCATGTGTGTGTCTGTGCATGTGTGTGTGTCTGTGCATGCATGCATGTGTCTGTGTATTCTATGGGAAGAAGGGGAGAAAGGGTGGGATGGAGGTTGATAGGATGAGGGATGGATGGATGGAATTTTACCGCCTATCAGCCTTTGTAGGCTATGTAAGGCCATTAAGCACTAAAATCAATAAAACAGTTTAGAGTAAATGAAAATCAAATCAAGGTGTCCCTAATTATTTGCCTCTAACGAATTGAGTAGGGAGACATGGTGGATCAATTGAGAGGAGGAAGAAGAGGTGGGGATGGGGTTTAGCTGGGTGGAAAAGGGACAGAATGCATTACTTAGTGGTCAGTGCTTTTTTCTTAATGTCTTAAAATGTCTTCATGTATTATCACACACAAAAATGTGTGAGCAATTACATGACATGTTTGTTAGTACTTAAAGGGGGAAAAGAAGTGGAAGAAAAGCTGTCAAACTTTCAGGATTTGAATCACCATCATCATCATCACCATCATCATCATCATCATCATCATCATCATCATCATCATTTACAACATCATCATCATCACAGTGATATTATTTGTCCTCTCAAGTCTGAGGATAAATACACTCACAAAACTCCATTCAACCAAAGGTCTTACTTCTATGTTTTCCAATTGCTCCTCGTTGAGAAGTGGGTAAAACGGCCCCAGGAATTCGCTCAGAAACTCTGGAGCCTGTTTTTCAGTCAGCAGGTGCCGCAGTCTCAGAATTCGAGCATCTTGGCGTGTGCTCAGAGACATGAAGGACATGTCTGATCTGCATGTAGTGATGATGATTTTGCACTGTTGGGGAAGTGGGAATGGCAGCCACTTGAACTCCTTGACCTGCAGAATGAACATCAAATACAAGAAATAATCTATTGGGCCTCTGTAGTGATTCATTGAACAAATGATTCAAAGAAATGATTGACTGGACATTTGTAAATATATTTCAAATATGTGTCAGTCCGACTGGGACAGCAGAGTACATGATCATTACATCAGTCACCTTTATTTGGGGAGAGCAACACACCTCCTTCTCACTTATCAGAAAAGAAGTTGTATTCTGCTGTTCCAGGATCAACCATTCCATTTTGACCCACTCCTATTTGTTTCCATCCAAGTCTCTGTTGGAATGCTGAACCTGCCAGTGCAGGCTCATCATGCAGCATATTCTGGTGGAGAGTGCCGTACTCTTGAATTTACCAAGTGGGTCAAACAATCTTTCAGACATTTTTTAAGATTCTTTAGTTGTGACAAATTTTTTCCCCAAAGATTCTCATTTTTATTTCCAATTCTGAGTGATTTGTAAAGTATTGAATGTTTCCCCAGTGTGTGTACCTTTCCCTCTTTGGAGTATCTTGTACATGAAGCTTTTTTAATTGCTGGACTAGCAGGCTTTGCCTGATACACCCACCACATCTGCTACGCGGATGTATAGCAATAGACGACCAATTGTCCAGAGAGTAAAATGACAGAAAGGGGGAGGGAAAGAAGAGTATGGAAGCAGACAATTGCAGGCTAGGATTTTCCTGCTACCTACCCCCCCCACCCCCCCTCTTCCTTCCAGACAAAAGTCCTATCAGCGTGAATGTGATTTAACAGCAGAGATGGACAGGGATTATCTTTATTGAGAGGGACAGATAAGTGTGCCTCTCTCTGCCCTCAGCATCATCTCTACCAGGCGGGACAGATAAGCACGCATCTCTCTGCCTTCAGCATCCCTATCTCCACCATGTATGACCACTCCTGGGGCCACGCTCCTCTCAAGCAATGGCCAGCATTACCTAATGGCCTAAAGATGCCCAATTCTTAATTAAAAAACTGGCGCTGATGTCACTGCCACAAAGGTAGACAGTCTATTATCTTCCTTATGACATCTAGATCATGTGTGACAAGATTGAATCCGGCAGCTTAAGTTGTATGGGAATGCATAGCGATATGTGATGGTGGGGTCTGAAGGCTGCAGGTAGGCAGGCTTCTCTGTGAGGAAGAAGGCGAGCATGTTCGACGTTTCCAACACTTTATTTCAGCCTGTGTTGTCTAACCAGATGGTAGCGGGTCTCTCTCTTAGCATGCACTGCAGCCTTTACTTATGGGGATGGACAAAAGTAGGTACAAAGCGGGAACAGAGCTGGAAGGGTTCACTTCCGGAGGACTTTAAGACAAAGGACGGAAGTTCTCTCTTCCGGTGACAGAGGAGAGGGGGGTAATGATGGAGAAAAACAGGGAGCAGAGAGGCGTGTGTGGGTGCTGACAATCTGGCTGCTCCAAAATCTAACCTCTTGGAGACAACTTTGCCAGCCAGCGGCCAGCCCGGTGTCGCCAGAGGAGAGGAGTGGCCAGATGACAGCGGGAGAGGGGAAGCGAGGACAGGAGAGAGAGAGAGAGAGAGAGAGAGAGAGAGAGAGAGAGAGAGAGAGAGAGAGAGAGAGAGAGAGAGAGAGAGAGAGAGAGAGAGAGAGAGAGAGAGAGAGAGAGAATAAGTTACATGGCAAGATATCAACAACAAGAAGGGCAAAGCCCATACGACTCACATGCTTGACCTTGACCTTTATATGAACTTGACCTTCAGGTGACCTTCAAGGTCAAGGTCAAACAACTAAACCTACCAATGACATCATACACTAATAAATGCTTTACACATTTTTCCTACCAAAAAAATTTGACCTTGACCCAAGGTCAAGGTCATCCAAGGTCATGCAACACAAAGCTGTTAATTCAAGACATAGGAAGCACAATGGTGCTTATTGGCACTTTCTACCATGAGATATGGTCACTTTTAGTGGTTCACTACCCCATTTTGGTCACATTTCATAAGGGTCAAAGTGACCTTGACCTTCATGATATGTGACCAAATGTGTCTCATGATGAAAGTATAACATGTGCCCCACATAATTATTAAGTTTGAAACAGTTATCTTCCATAGTTCAGAGTCAGGGTCACTTCAAAATATGTATACAATCCAACTTTGAAGAGCTCCTGTGACCTTGACCTTGAAGCAAGGTCAACCAAACTGGTATCAAAAGATAGGGCTTACTTTGCCCTATATACCATATATAGGTCAGGTATCCAATCTCTAAAACTTCAGAGAAAATTGAGAAAATGTGAAAAATGACTGTTTTTAGACAACATTTATGGCCCCTGTGACCTTGACCTTGAAGCAAGGACAAGTCACTGTGTATGTTTTTTGAGGCCTTGTCATCATACACCATCATGCCACATTTGATATTGATAGACTTAATAGTCTCCGAGAAAAATCCAACGTTAAAGTTTTCGGACGCCCGGACGCCCGGACGCCCGGACGGACGAAAAGGGTGAGTACATAGACTCACTTTTGCTTCGCATGTGAGTCAAAAATGAGAGTGAATAATTCAGTAGGGGAGGATTTCCTCTTGGTTACATATAATTAAAGTAAAGGCTTTATAAAGCCTACAAGGCTGATAGGCCTTTTAACTCCAACCATCCATCCATCCATCCATTGAACCACAGTATTTTCCATGGACAAGAGTGATAGGCATGACAAACTGTCCCACATAAGGGTTATGTGCAAATATCTGCTTGCTCTGGGGCTGAGTGGTTATTCCGGTTGATCTGCAGTCACTTTTAGCTAGTGGATGTGTTGTCCAAAGCTGCGCAGATGCTAGAGGGGCACCCTTGAGTAAGGTGCTTTACTCACATTGCTTCTCCCTGCCCAGAAGTAAAATGGGTACCTGTGAGGGCTGAGCTCAGAGGTTGGATTGTATCATAAGTTCCAATGAGATGTTTCAAACAATTTTGTAAGTGATAACATGCAACCTACCAAATTTAAATGTAATCTTTACTTTTTGATCTTATTATACCAGTGGCTTCATATGTAAAAGAAAGGCAGGAAATAGAAAAATTGCCCACTAAACTTTCAAATCCAAAACTTATATGACTGGTTGACAGCCTTCGTGCTATCCCTGAAAAACACATCTTGTGCAGTGACACGTCCTCTTGTAATGAGAAATGGCAAGCAGTCACAGCTCTACACAAAACAGTGTTTATCTGTTTTGGATGTTTCAGCTCTGTACACCAGCATTCCCCACGAAGGAGGCATCGCAGCCGTCGGATCAATCCTGCAGGAGAACAACTACCCCTCCCGTGACGCCGTCCTAGCCCTCATTCGCTTCATCCTGGAGCATAATGCCTTTACCTTCGACAGCAGAGTGTATCTCCAGAAGCAGGGCACAGCCATGGGAACGAGATTTGCCCCACAGTACGCTAACCTCTTCATGCATAGGTTTGAGGAGGATTTCTATGCCACACAGAATCTCCATCCCGACTTCTACATCCGCTACATTGACGATGTTTTTTTCATCTGGAACCATGGTGAAGAGGCACTCGGACAGCTCCACAGAGACATCAACCAATTTCTCCCGACCATCCAACTCTCCATGGAATTCTCCCCGGTGTCGGTCAGTTTCCTAGACACTCGAGTCTACGTGAGAGAAGGCCAGATCTACACCTCCCTCTACAGGAAACCAACCGACAACCTGCAGATGCTCCACTTTACCAGCTCACATCCACGACATGTGAAGGATGCGATCCCATATGGACAAGCCATACGGATACATCGTATCTGCTCCAACGACCAAGACCGGGACGGACATCTGCAGGAGTTGGAAACCGCACTTCTCCGCAGTGGCTATCGACGCGAAACTGTTCGCGCCCAGTTCAGGAAAGCCACCAACCAGAGACGCGATGACCTCCTCGTCCGACGAGAAAAAAACTCTGGAACCAGCAGAATCCCATTCGTGGTGGACTACTTCCCAGGGGCGGAAAAACTGCGACGTGGGCTGAATGACCTCCAACACCTGCTGGATGACGACAGGCGCCTCTCTCGGGCTATGCCGACTCCCCCTGTGCTGGCCTTCAGGCAGCCCCCAAACCTAAAAAGACTGCTGGTCTACAGTAGGCTTTACACAGAGACACCCGCAGACGGTATGAGACCATGCAAGAAACCACGATGCGCCACTTGTGCCATTGTCAGTTCGGATAGCACGGTTACTAGGAATGCGACCGTACACCAGGTCAGAGGCAACTACACCTGCAGCTCGTATGACGTGGTGTATTTGATCAGATGCCGCAGAGGGTGCCCGAATGCGTGGTATGTAGGAGAAACATGCCAGCCACTAAGGCAGCGCATGAACGGGCACCGGGCCACGATCAGAAATCGGTTACCTCTACCTGTGGCTGAGCACTTCAATTTGCACGAGCACTCGGCATCAGACATGCTCTTGAGCGTGCTGCAAGGCAACCTGCATGACACCCGACAACGTCGCGTGGCAGAGCAGAAGCTCGTGAGAAAATTGAACACCCATCACGCAGGGCTCAACCGCGACCTGGGATTCATGGCACACTACAGATGAGGAAGCTGTACCTCACACATGCCTCCCGTGCTTTCTGCCTGAGAGGTTGGAGTGAACTCCTCTCACCGCCTGCCGGTCATAAGTAATCCCCACCCGCTGTCTCTCTACACTACGGCCAGATGAAGGAGAGTACTCCGAAAGCTCGCTAACCACTTTCTGCCAACCACTTTCTTTGCAGGCCAGCCAACAACTTGCTTTGGGCCACAGGTCTTGTAGCCACTCCAGCAGCCACAAGCCGCCGCCGCCTGCGCCACAGCGACCAACAGGAGCCGCTACCCGCAGCCGCTGGCCACAGACCTGCTGCAGCAGCCAGTCCCGCCAGGCACGACCCCAGGGGTTCACGCCTGACGGCCAGCGCTCGAGACGAAGAAACAAACGGCCCTTTTCAGGGCCAAAATTTATTTGTTCAAGAAAGAATACAATTTCAGTCGGAAGCTTTTGTCACGACGTATTTTTGGTACTGTTGTCAGTCCGACCCCGGCCACCCTCCCTTTGTGAGTTTTTATCTGTTTGGTCACTTTCCTAGTCATTCATTCAAAAGAAGTACATACCTCTTGAAGTGAGAGTTCATGGGTGGACACCAGCTCGTTGACACCATCCAGGACTATGACACAGGGTCCAAGAGCAGCAGTTGCCACAAAGGATTCCACCAGATCTGGGAAGGCCATGTTGTCCACCTTGAAGGCCGACTTGTCGGTCAGAGGCCTGTTTTCCTGAAGAAAGTCTGCACCAAGAAACACACAACTAAGGGGGGCTGATTTTAAAGGGAGGTGACTCTTCCTGGCATAAATTGTTCAACCACTACAAGAACGTATTTTGTACGAGCAACATTTTGCAGTTTTTTTTCTATCAAATATTAAGGAGCCAAAACATTTACCAGAAGTATTTCTGATAAATTTCCAAATTCAAAGCAAAATTTCACATGAACTTACGTTCACGGAGTTCCTGTATGGCATTTTGTAAGAAAACTCCTATATGCTTGCTTCGGATGCTGCAGCCAACATAGTGGAAGATGACCTTGACATCTGAGTCCTTGACCCTGTTTTGCAACTGAGCCATCAGGGTTGACTTTCCTACACCTCGGTCACCACACACCACCATGATGGACTGGTACAGCACAGGTGCCACTTTCCTGAAGCACAACAACAGAAACAGCTATGATGGAGAACTTCACTCCATTGCCTAGAAACAGATGGGCAGCAACATGTATATTTTGCCTGCAGAACAGTTTAACAAATGGAAATAGAAAATGAACAATAATGAATCCATCTGACAGAAGCAAACTTAAATATTACTTCACTCAATCTTGTTAGCATCCATTTTCTCAGGAAAAGTGAAGTTATGCACCTGGATTGTGCTGTCAGTATTTGCAACATCTGCTGTGGGCAGTTCAGTTCAGTGCAGTTCAGTCTCTTAACCCTGAGATGGGTTGTTGAGGCACCACTGATGACTTTCGGACAATCTTCCTCCATCGGTCTCTATCCTCTGTGGCTCGCTGTGAGTCAGCAAAGGTCAAGCCTGTCCACTCTTTGATGTTGTCTTTCCACCTCTTTCTCTGCCTGCCTCTCCTTCTCCCACCTGGTACAGTACCTTGCAGGATGGTCTTGGCCAGCCCACTGCCTCTTGACACGTGACCGTACCACTTCAGCTTTCTGCTTTTCACGATTGAGGGCAGGTCTTTGTACTGTCCAAATGCTCTCCTGATCCTGTTGCTGACTTCCTCATTCGTGACATGGTCTTTATATGAGATGTTCAGAATCTTGCGGTAGCATCTCATTTCCAGGGCTTGTATCCCTCTCTGTAGTTTAGATGTGAGTGTCCAGGACTCGCATGCATACAAGAATTCGGAGATGGCCAGCGTGCGCATGAGCCTGATCTTCGACGCGAGAGTGATATTTCTGTCACGCCATATTGGCTTCAACTTTGCCAATGCTGCTGTTGTTTGTGCTATCCTGGACAGTATCTCTGGTTTGGACCCTTCATCAGTCACAATAGATCCCAGGTATTTGAAATTCTTCACAGCTTCCAGTTTTGGCCCTTCACTTTGATTTCTATTATGAAGCCCCGAGGATTGTTCGTCATCGCCTTGGTCTTCTCGGCGCTGATCTCCATGCCATATGCCTGTGAGGTCTTGTCCAGGTGCTCGACAAGACTAGTCAGCTCTTCTTCACTTCCTGCTAATCCATCAATGTCATCAGCAAAATGTAAGTTGGTGATCTTTCTGCCACAGATGCTGATTGATCCTTCGTGGTCTGCTAGGGCATCAGTCATTACCCTTTCGAGGAAGAGGTTGAAGAGTGTGGGAGAGAGTAGGCAGCCCTGTCTGACTCTGACCGTTGTCCTCAACCATTCGCCTGTGGTACCATTGAACAGGACTGCGCTGGTTGCTCTGTCATAGAGATGTTCAACGACTTTGATGATCTTGGAGCTGATGTTGTAGCTTCTCATTGTGGCCCACAGCGCAGCATGCCAGATTGTGTCAAATGCTTTCTTAAAGTCTATAAAGACATGGTACAGATATCTTGTTGGTGTTGTAGATGTTTCTCACACAGGACTCTCAGATTGAAGATCTGTTCGGTGGTGGTCCTACCTGGTCTGAAACCTGCCTGCTCTTCAGCAATGATAGCCCAAATTAGGAGTTATCTTTGTTGCCATTGTTAAAAATGAATGAAAGAATGCTTGGACTTCAGCACAAATGCATATATGCACAAACCACAGGCGCACACACACACACACACACACACACACAACACACACACACACATATGCAAACACATGTGTGCACACACACACACACACACACACACAGCACAAACACGCATGCATGCAAGCATATATATACACTTTGACATGCTCATGTTATGATATTGTATTGACATACTACTGACATCATCTACAAATATGTGCATACTAAATAAGGACAAATCTATCAGCAAATTTCATGTGATGATGCTTCAGGGCTATACTTTCTTCACATGTGATGAAATTATGAAAATCTGACCTATGAAAGATGATTTTCAGCCATAAAAGGGTCATGTGACATTCATTTGCATCTTTAAAGATTGTGAGTGCTTCATGTGGATATCACAGTGTATTAGCTTTCTTCTAATATATTATAGTTTGTAGATATTTTCTTGAACAGCTGAATATATATATTGATTTTTGAAATGAGTCCCATTTTCTAACATCTTTTCCTTCAAATCTTGCTGGCCCTGGAGTGTGTGTGTGTGTGTATGTGTGTGTGCGCCTGTGTGTGTGTGTGTGTGTGTGTGTGTGTGTCTGTGTGTGTGTGTGTGTGTGTGTGTGTGTGTGTGTGTGTGTGTGTGCGTGCGTGCGCGCGCACGTGTGTGTGTTTTAATCACAGCACTCCAAGGGTTAACAACCAAAATAATAAAGATGTTTTTGAGATACAAAAACCTTGCAGATCTTCAAGAAACAAAATTACTTGTACTATTCTCAGCTAACTGCCATGAACATCCATGAAATATGGACACTGCTTTCTGCCAGACAGAAGGAAAGAGAGGCCAAACTTTTAGACAACTTCTGACAATGATGTCCACTCACCTGTTCCTCAACTGGTTGACAAGACAGTCATCGATGGTTTTCCAAGCATGGGTTTTACTGTGCATCTCGTCTTTGGCTGAGAGGGCAAACTCAGTCATGGCTTGTACAATTCCCTCCCCTCCCTCTGCCCGGATGTAGCTTTCCCGACGGCTCTCTGCAAAGTGCTCCTGGTACATCCACTCCCGATACCACTCTGTGACTGCAAAAGTAAAAGACAAACAGGTAATGATGTAACTTTCTCGACGGCTCTCCGCAAAGTGCTCCTGGTACATCCACTCCCAATACCAATCTGTGACTGCAAAAGTAAAAGACAAACAGGTAATGATGTAGCTTTCCCGACGGCTCTCCGCAAAGTGCTCCTGGTACATCCACTCCCGATACCACTCTGTGACTGCAAAAGTAAACGACAAACAGGTAATGATGTAGGTTTGGTATAAAGATTGATTGTTTAAATTTATCATATCAGAGAGTAATTAGAACCTTTTAGATCAATAGGATAAACAACACATTATAATTTACAGATTCACAACATAAGATATAGAAAAACGCATTAACATTCATGTGGCTTAACTGTCTGGTATGTCTTTTCCTTAGAGCATTTCATAAAGAAATAATGATTTCAGAAATCAACACTAAAACTTTAAAAAGTATGCCTCGTCGGTATGGGATCCTCATTCCCAGAAGCACATCGACAAGGTCGAGGCTGTCCAGAGACGTGCTGCCCGTTTCGTCTGCAACCGCTACCATAACACTTCAAGTGTCAGCCAGATGCTGGACTCCCTTGGGTGGCAGTCCCTGGAGGAACGCAGGAAGCTTGCTCGCCTGTCGATGCTGTATAAGATCAAGCACAGCATCGTCCACTGTCCTGGCATCAAGTCAAAGCTGGTTCCCCCACCACCACGCCAGCGACGATGTCATAGCCAGCAGTTCAGCCTCATCACCTGCCGAACGCAGTACCGGAGTGCAGCCTTCCTCCCCAGAACAATAAGGGACTGGAATGCCCTACCTCCAGCCGTGGTTGAGGCCAGCACTGTCGACACGTTCGTGTCGCGTGCCTCCCGCTAGGACGGGACCACTGTGACTCTTCCCCCCCCCCCACCTCCCCAGACTCCCCAACCTGTAAAAAATTCACGTGCCAAAGTAATCACTATTGATGATCGTGGGCAGGAATAGAAAGAAGAAGAAGAAGAAAGAGTTTTAGTTGTTTTAGGTTAAAAAAAAATTTGAAAGAAATCAAAACTGGTGGTCATAGACAATATTACCAGAATGATAATTCAGAAAAACAAAACAATCACATGAAAGAGTAAACAAGAAGGGCAAAGCCCATACGACTCACATGCTTGACCTTGACCTTTATATGACCGTGACCTTCAAGGTCAAGGTCAAACAACTAAACCTACCAATGACATCATACACAAAGAAATGCTTTACACATTTTTCCTACCAAAATACATGTGACCTTGACCCAAGGTCAAGGTCATCCAAGGTCATGCAACACAAAGCTGTTAATTCAAGACATAGGAAGCACAATGGTGCTTATTGGCATTTTCTACCATGAGATATAGTCACTTTTAGTGGTTCACTACCCCATTTTGGTCACATTTCATAAGGGTCAAAGTGACCTTGACCTTGATGATATGTAAACAAATGTGTCTCATGATGAAAGTATAACATGTGCCCCACATAATTATTAAGTTTGAAACAGTTATCTTCCATAGTTCAGGGTCAAGGTCACTTCAAAATATGTATACAATCCAACTTTGAAGAGCTCCTGTGACCTTGACCTTGAAGCAAGGTCAACCAAACTGGTATCAAAAGATAGGGCTTGCTTTGACTTATATACCACTTGTAGCTAAGGTCGCCATTCTCAATAACGTGGGAGAAAATTGGGAAAATGTGAAAAATGACTGTTTTTGAGACCACATTTATGGCTCCTGTGACCTTGACCTTGAAGCAAGGTCAAGTCACTATGTATGTTTTTTGAGGCCTTGTCATCATACACCATCATGCCACATTTGGTGTTGATAGACTTAATAGTCTCCGAGAAAAATCCAACGTTTAAGTTTTTTACGCCCGGACGGACGGACGGACGGACGGACGACACGGCTCAGTACATAGACTCACTTTTGCTTCGCATGTGAGTCAAAAATGGAGGTATTTCAATGCCATTCATCACTTAGAACACCAACATATGAAACAAAGCAAGACAATTTACACATGAAAAACCCTTGGTGAAAAAACTTACGACTGTGATTAATGACCTCTTTTTACAACAGAGGAGTAGCAATGGTGAGACTGGAATGATCCATTAAATAACAAGAAGGGCAAAGCCCATACGACTCACATGCTTGACCTTGACCTTTACATGACCTTGACCTTCATGTGACCTTCAAGGTCAAGGTCAAACAACTAAACCTAGCAATGACACTAAGAACTGCTTTACACATTTTCCCTACCAAAATACATGTGACCTTGACCCAGGTCAAGGTCATCCAAGGTCATGCAACACAAAGCTGTTAATTCAAGACATAGGAAGCACAATGGTGCTTATTGGCACTTTCTACCATGAGATATGGTCACTTTTAGTGGTTCACTACTCCATTTTGGTCACATTTCATAAGGGTCAAAGTGACCTTGACCTTGATGATATGTGACCAAACGTGTCTCATGATGAAAGTATAACATGTGCCCCACATAATTATTAACTTTGAAACAGTTATCTTCCATAGTTCAGGGTCAAGGTCACTTCAAAATATGTATACAATCCAACTTTGAAGAGCTCCTGTGACCTTGAACTGGCATCAAAAGATAGGGCTTACTTTGTCCTATATACCATATATAGGTCAGGTATCCAATCTCAAAAACTTCAGAGAAAATTGTGAAAATGTGAAAAATGGCTGTTTTTATCCAACAATTACGACCCCTGCGACCTTGACCTTGAAGCAAGGTCAAGTCACTATGTATGTTTTTTGACGCTTTGTCATCATACATAATTATGCCAAATTGGGTGTTGATAGACTTAATAGTCTCGGAGAAAAATCCAACGTTAAAGTTTGTTACGGACGCCCGAACGGACGAAAAGGATGAGTACATAGACGCAGGCGTGCGTATTACTCGGCGCCTCTGTTTATTGTTTTAAGCCCTTTATGTAAAACTTTGTCGCACGGATATGCCCTACATGTTCATGCCTTTCGCCGCTGGCTCAATCGTAAGTGCACGAACATAGACTCACTTTTGGTTCGCATGTGAGGCCAAAACTCCCCTTGCCATGGGGTAAGTAACACCAATTCCATTTCCAAGTGCTGCAAATGGAGACTCACAGAGGAAACTGTCCTGGTTGACCATGGGGGGATACATCTGATCCACAATCTCCATCCAGTCCTGCAACACCAGGGCTGCCAGCTCCTCCACCTCCTGGAAGTACCTGACAGGGTGTCCCTTCATCACGATCCTCTGCTTCAGGTCCTCTATCCTCAAACCATGCATGGTGGTCTCAGGCTTGTATTTCTGGGGGAAAATGCATGTCATCATAGTTTCCAAACACATACTGGGAAACTTGTGGCTATAATGTAGGTAATATGAAGCTGTCCTTATGACTGTAAAGAATAAGGATAGTGGTCACTTCTTTAAAGGAGAACTGGGTGGATACTTAAATGTAAAGAAGCAAACACCAGAGAACAAAGACACAATGATTAACCACTAGACCTACTTTCAATAAGTTGAGGCCATAAAAAAAGTTCAACGGTGGTTTTATGACCAAGTAAACAAAAAGGGACACCATTAAAAAGAAGGGGAAAATGTTCCATGATTCTAAAAATGGCTTGCTTTAACTTGGAGCTCTCTCCAACCGACCCCTGTTGACAGTGTAGTTGGTCTAGCACTAGTTGTCACATATCACTGTTCACACACTCATTTAGCGGGGGGACAAATCCAGTTTTCACATACTGTTTTTCTCACCCCCACCCCAACCCCCAAAAAAAACTTGGTTCCTACTATCCGTTTGGTTTGAAGCATTGACATCAAATTCCTGTTCATATATATCCTTTCACCAAAGCTAGAAAGCCCATCTTACATTCAGTTCGGATTCATCTTGAACACTTTTCCTCTTGTGATCAAGGTGTTCTGGCTGTCGGAAGTAGAAGTAGCAGTGATCAGAGTCTCGGAGGAAGGCTGCCTGGAACACTTCCAGCTCTGTGAAGCTGCAGTTTTGGTGCACATCAGAAAGGAGCCACTTGTAGCCAGCTGAGGCCGCTATGAGGTAATGCCTGTCCAGTGGACTCTCAACAGGCACTGACGTCCATGGCATTGAACTGTTGAGAGGCGGTGAGCCCTGAAACAAGAGACAGGTACTGAGGGTCAAAGTGGCTTTTTGGCCCCTGGATGCACTGCCATTCTTGTAGAGCAACAAACATGCCTCAGATTGCTTTGAGAACATGTAGACCAATTCAAATTGCATGCAGGACAAAGGAGTCTGGTAATTCTGCTTTGGTTTGATTCCCACAAGAATTCCACAAGTTGGCAGTAGTAACTTTATTCCTACAAGAATTCCACAAGTTGGCAGTAGTAACTTTATTCCTACAAGAATTCCACAAGTTGGCAGTAGTAACTTTATTCCTACAAGAACATGGCACAAACTTCCAAGATGGCAGCAGTATACTTCTAACATTGTCCTTCTCAACAACAAACTACAAGCTTGAGTCAGTCTGTAGAGTTTCTAGGTGAGCAGTCAGAGGCGGTGCATGCAAAAGCCTGATGTTCCTTCCAGTCATTGTGCTCGTTCATCTGGCTCCCAGCAGCTTGTCTTCCCTTTGAAAAACTTCAAACCTTGCCAATGTAATATCATCCACTGTATGCTGCAAATGCCAATCATCATACTGTCAAAATATAGCATATAGTCTCACGCGAGTCATTTTGTGACTCAGTCCTTCAGCCCCATCAAACCCCACCTCACACACACACACACACACACACACACACACACACAACACACACACACACACACACACACACACACACACACAACACACAACACACAAACACACAAACACACAAACACACGCATGCACGCACGCATGCACACACGCACGCACACACACACACACACACACACACCCCCCATTATGTCACCCATCAATACAGCTCTGCTGCCACTGATCATATTCACATGCATAGCTTCTTCCTCTCCCCTGAGTTAATCCTATCAATCAGAAATCCCAGAGATTAAACACTGAGCAAATAATATATATACCCCTCTCATTTCCCCCTCCATATCAATAATACTATGCCCCTCCTCATACACACACCCTCCTCACACCTCCCAAAATCCTATCATCACCTCTATCATCATATTTTTCAAAGATGACCTCAAATAAATAATCTAAGGTGATCCCTGTCTGTTAATCACACTGCCACCCCTAATCATGTCATCTATAACAGGGACAAGGCAATATGCAACTGTCATAATTTATATCAGTAACAATTAATGCTCACCCCAGCTATAAAAAAAATAAAATTAAAAGCAGCATCTTTCATAAGTTTATAAGTTTGTAAGCACCAAACAGGCCTTAGCCACAGGTTATCTTGCCTCTCAAAACAATCTCAACAAAAATGATACTTGTTTACCATCCACATGCATGGCTTTCACACTAGTGCCCTTCCCCATTCCTATATTGGACTACCATGCTATGAGGAACATTCCTGTGGGTCTCCCTGAAAAACTATTTGCTTTTCCTGCATGAGCAACACAACAAAGTCACGCATCCTTAATAAATCCAACAATGACATTAACGCTGAAATGGTCGTTGTCACATACATTCGGGGACAGAGTACTCAGAGTACTCTGTCCACGGGGACAGAGTACTCGGAGTACTCTGTCCATGGGGACAGAGTACTTGGTCTTTGAAATCTCGGCATTTGAACGAGAACGAGACTGCCATCAACCGGCAGTTTACCTATCAAAATGGCGGTTGACGTTCGAATGGGACAAGATTTGTTGAACTATTTGAATACAGTGCCGGCCTACAGGGAGGCATGCATGGTCCGTAAAGGACGCATAAAGGACACGCATGTTACAGTGCTGGTAGGGGAGAATGGGTTTCTCTCGGATACTTTTACTCTAATCACCGATCGGCCGCAGCGGGTATGTCACGTGACTGTAAGGACGAGATTTCAAAGACCGAGTACTCTGTCCCCGTGGACAGAGTACTCCGAGTACTCTGTCCCCGAATGTATGTGACAACGACCATTTCAGCGACATTAACTATTTCTTTGGAAAGGAATATCGTATTTCAATCTTATATCAGATGTATTTTTATCCTGAGGCATTATTTAACTCCCTGGAGTCATATCGCAAGAAATATCGCGATAGGCGTCCTCCTGCCAGAGTCGTATCGCGAGATTGTTAGCGATGCAATTGCACATTTCTCCATTTCGCTATAACAGTCTAAGGGAGAAAAATCTTGTTAGCCTATATAGCTGAAGGAATGTGCAAGCAGATTTACCTCCCTTCAGTATTATATTTTNNNTAATAGAGATGCCTATAAAACACCACAAAGTTTAATCTTCATAAAAATTTAGCATGCGAATGTACATAGAGTGAATAAAATTAGTTTTGAAATACATACATATTGTTTGTCCTTATTTTCTCTCTGCTACATAGTAGACCTTATAATAATGGCCTTATGGTCACAATTTGGGACTCCCCAGAGCAAGGGAAGATACTTAAACTGAGTTACTAATACATTGCAAAAACGATGAAATGTTGTTATAAACACCCATAAAACTTATTTATTTGGGGGGTTACAATTTTGAAATAATTGTAGAATACCTTCTTTTTAACAGGATGAGGATGTGCAACAACAAAAAACAAGAAAAAAAGCTGCGTTGAATGACCCCCTCTTTGATAGTGAAACATAGCCTTAATAGTCTCTGAGAAAAATCCAACGTTAAAGTTTTCGGACGCCCGGACGCCCGGACGCCCGGACGGACGAAACGGGTGAGTACATAGACTCACTTTTGCTTCGCATGTGAGTCAAAAATCTCCTTTGAGTGAGTCTTCCATAAGAGTTCAATTCTAACAGCCTGTAGACTGTTCTGAAACGGAAAGAACCCTAAGGCCCAAAAATTAATAGTCATGGTTAAGGCAACATAGCAAACAAAAATAGGGTTAGAAGGTCAGCCTTAACTTTTTTCTTGTATTTTTTTCTTTGTATAAGAGGCCAGATTGAACATAAACCAAACTTTCAATCACTAGAAATGCTTTTTAAACTTAAAAAGTGTAATCCCTAAGTTTTCATTGGGCAGGGAACATGGGACGGTATGCAGTTTGTTGTTTACCATCAATTTCTTTTATTTAATATGTGTTTGTTTGTTTATTCATTTATTTATTTTTGCACCATTGAAAAACATTTTTGGGTCGGCAAAAAAGAATAGGGTCAGTCAGGCTACCACAAGCACAACTATTTTTGTGTGTGGCCTTATCCTTAAGTAATGAAGTTAAGATAAAATCCAACACTCACAAGAATGTTATTTCTTTTCTAGAATTAGAAAGCACAGATCAAACCAAATCAATCATAAGTCATCAAAAATCAGTCACCAATATTTATCGCAGTCTAGATCCTCCACTTTGGCCCTGCAGATGTAATCAACATTCCAAGAGATATTCTGGAACAGGAGTACAACTACTCCTTTCTACAAGCAAGAAACACTACTGGCTTTCCTAGTGATAAGCAACTAAGCAGCAGTTTGAGTGATTCAATTCTTCATCTCACTGACATTAAGTCTTTCACCCTTTCACTAGCATGTACAAAATCCTGCCAGCAGTCTACAACTCCCTTATTTAGTCACACATTGTGATTTCATCTCACTGGCCTGAGAACTTAACACCAAGTCACTTTAATCTCAGTCAGAGCCCAAAGAAGCTGGGCAAGAAGCCCTGTGAAAGCTACTCATGGGTGGCTCATATTTTTTTCCTTGATGAGTGCAGTGTACACATTTCTTTATCATGCATCAAGTCTTTTTAGGACTGCTTCATGGACAAAATTCTCACTATTTGCCACACAAAATGGCACTCTGATGTCTTCATTACCTGGCAGCATACAAAATTTTCTTCTTCTTCTGGAATTATGGTAAACATAAGACAAATATATTTACAGTGCAGGATATCATGGTGATCATCTGGTAAAATGCTACATTCCGTAATAAAGTTCAACCCCCAAAACTATCTTACTAAGGTAAACATAAACATCCTAGCAACTACTCATCCCCAGCTTGCATCCATGTGTAAACATCTCATCAAGATGAGTGACAATTAGCACCAACACTGCACCTGGTGACATCAAGTTTCTGCTCTCAACAGGGAAGTCCTTCTCTGACAACCCCTCCACCACTCACCTTGGGTCTGAAGGAACCGTAGGTCTCCCCCAGAAGGCAGAGGAAGAAGGGTGCAGTCTGAGTGATGAGGTCCAGGCTGAGACGCAAGTAGTGGCCTTCATTTATGCTTGAATCCTCTGGCCGCCACTGCACGTCCACTGGCGCGAAGCTGGTGCCCCGAATCCGGCAGTGGCTGGTAAACAAGGCATGTGAAATGCAGGGGATGGTCATGATGAAGATGAGGATGGGGGATGATGGTGGGGGATGTTGAGCAACAGTGGTGATAGTTTTGTTTTTTTCACTGATTGGTTGGATAAGGCTATACGGCCTATCAGCCATTAAAGGCTATTTATGGCAAAGCCTGGATTTAAAAAAATGGTGATAATACGATATATGGTCATGATAAAGATAAGGTTGGGGGATGATGGTGGGTGGTGGTGGGCAACAGTGGTGATGGTGGGTGGTGGTGGGCAACAGTGGTGATGGTGGGTGGTGGTGGGCAACAGTGATGATGGTGGGTGGTGGTGGGCAACAGTGGTGATGGTGGGTGGTGGTGGGCAACAGTGGTGATGGTGGGTGGTGGTGGGCAACAGTGATGATGGTGGGTGGTGGTGGGCAACAGTGGTGATGGTGGGTGGTGGTGGGCAACAGTGATGATGGTGGGTGGTGGTGGGCAACAGTGGTGATGGTGGGTGGTGGTGGGCAACAGTGGTGATGGTGGGTGGTGGTGGGCAACAGTGGTGATGGTGGGTGGTGGTGGGCAACAGTGGTGATGGTGGGTGGTGGTGGGCAACAGTGGTGATGGTGGGTGGTGGTGGGCAACAGTGATGATGGTGGGTGGTGGTGGGCAACAGTGGTGATGGTGGGTGGTGGTGGGCAACAGTGATGATGGTGGGTGGTGGTGGGCAACAGTGGTGATGGTGGGTGGTGGTGGGCAACAGTGGTGATGGTGGGTGATGGTGGGCAACAGTGGTGATGGTGGGTGGTGGTGGGCAACAGTTGGTGATGGTGGGTGGTGGTGGGCAACAGTGGTGATGGTGGGTGGTGGTGGGCAACAGTGGTGATGGTGGGTGGTGGTGGGCAACAGTGGTGATGGTGGGTGGTGGTGGGCAACAGTGGTGATGGTGGGTGGTGGTGGGCAACAGTGGTGATGGTGGGTGGTGGTGGGCAACAGTGGTGATGGTGGGTGGTGGTGGGCAACAGTGATGATGGTGGGTGGTGGTGGGCAACAGTGGTGATGGTGGGTGGTGGTGGGCAACAGTGGTGATGGTGGGTGGTGGTGGGCAACAGTGGTGATGGTGGGTGGTGGTGGGCAACAGTGATGATGGTGGGTGGTGGTGGGCAACAGTGGTGATGGTGGGTGGTGGTGGGCAACAGTGGTGATGGTGGGTGGTGGTGGGCAACAGTGATGATGGTGGGTGGTGGTGGGCAACAGTGGTGATGGTGGGTGGTGGTGGGCAACAGTGGTGATGGTGGGTGGTGGTGGGCAACAGTGATGATGGTGGGTGGTGGTGGGCAACAGTGGTGATGGTGGGTGGTGGTGGGCAACAGTGATGATGGTGGGTGGTGGTGGGCAACAGTGGTGATGGTGGGTGGTGGTGGGCAACAGTGGTGATGGTGGGTGGTGGTGGGCAACAGTGGTGATGGTGGGTGGTGGTGGGCAACAGTGGTGATGGTGGGTGGTGGTGGGCAACAGTGGTGATGGTGGGTGGTGGTGGGCAACAGTGGTGATGGTGGGTGGTGGTGGGCAACAGTGATGATGGTGGGTGGTGGTGGGCAACAGTGGTGATGGTGGGTGGTGGTGGGCAACAGTGGTGATGGTGGGTGGTGGTGGGCAACAGTGGTGATGGTGGGTGGTGGTGGGCAACAGTGGTGATGGTGGGTGGTGGTGGGCAACAGTGGTGATGGTGGGGCTTTTTTAAATCACTGATTGATTGGATGAGGCTTTACGGCCTATCACTATCAGCATTTAAAAGCTACATATGGCCAAGCCTGGATTTTAACAAATGGAAGTCATTAAGAATATGAGGATAAGGGATGGGGGATTGGGGGGGGGGGGGGTGGGGGGGGGGGGCACTGTGGTAGGCAACAGTGCTGGTAGGTTGTATGATGTATGGTCATTATAAATATGAGAATGGGGGAGGGGGGGTGGGCGGTAGGCAACAGTGCTGGTAGGTTGTATGATGTATGGTCACTATGAATATATATAAATATGAGGATGGGGGATGGGGGTGGGTGGTAGACAACAGTGCTGGTAGGTTGTATGATGTATGGTCATTATAAATATGAGAATGGGGGAGGGTGGGTGGGCGGTAGGCAACAGTGCTGGTAGGTTGTATGATGTATGGTCATTATGAATATATATGAATATGAGGATGGGGGATGTGGGTGGGTGGTAGACAACAGTGCTGGTAGGTTGTATGATGTATGGTCATTATAAATATGAGGATGGGGGAGAAGGGGTGGGCGGTAGGCAACAGTGCTGGTAGGTTGTATGATGTATGGTCATTATGAATATATATGTGCACGTCCACGATATTGCCTAACACTATCAAAAACTGGGGGTCTGGGTAAAGACACTTGAATAAAACTATCTAACACAGTCAGCATGCATATATTTCAAATTTATATGGTTTTTTAAAATGTTTTTGTAATGCTATGACCAATAGTTTTTATAGTTTTGCTTTGCAGAGATTCACAAAAAAATAATTAAACTCGTACGAAGCGGAAAAATGGCGCCGAAAAACGGGACATTTTGCGACGCCACTTTTGAATGCTTGTTATCTTGTGCAAATTCCCCTTACAAAGTATAGATTGTGTGAAATAATTCAAGTTCAATTATTAATTTAGTCATATTTCAGTGGAAAGTCACCAGAAAATAAAAACAGAGGTAGTTCTACCGAAATAAAAAAGACCTATGCGTTCGTTACTCTCGTTTCCACCACCCTTGCTCAGAGGGAAAAAATCGAAACCAAACATGTATACATAAATGTGTTGAAGAGAAGGTTCAAATTACTTTTCCTTTCATTAGTTTACTCATACAACTGCATAGTTTTATTCTTCTTTTGGTATTAACCAATTTCTTGGGACTATTTTGATGGTCAGCGTCGGTCGTTTCCATGCGTTACTTACGGAAGGTACGCGTGTACCAAACGTGTTGCTATATTTTTCCGCACTCGAAACGGCTACAAAGGAAGCTTTTGTCATCCTGCAGTGAATGAACACGTTTATGGAAGGATACGTCATAGTACACGCGATTTTTGACCAATGAGAAGGCTTCGTTTCCTTCATTTCCTTCTGTAACGTACGTCATTTTGCTACACATGTGCGAAGCTTTCAGTTCGTTTGATCCGTTCGATCGACCATCTTCATCCAATTTGGGTTAAGTAAGGCATTCTACATTAGTTTTTTTATTAATACAATTCAATAGTTTCGTTCATGGGTCATGAATAAATACTTTATGACTAGTTTTTCTCTGGCCATTCTGGTTTTGGTTTCTGGTGTTCCTTACGAAACTCAATCGTCGCGGAGGAGCTTATCACATCGATTGATTTGGTCAGAATCACATCATGTTTGTTTTCATAGAACTAAATTGATGTTCCCTCATGCTAGATATCAAAATAATACCTTTTATAATGATATACGCATGTGATCGCCACGCTGGTTACAAAGAAACCAAACACTGCTCGGCGCCATTGCAGTAGGTATGTCCCACCTAGTGTTAGGCAATATCATGGACGTGCACATATGAATATGAGGATGGGGGATGGGGGTGGGTGGTAGGCAACAGTGCTGGTAGGTTATATGATGTATGGTCATTATGAATATATATGAATATGAGGATGGGGGATGGGGGTGGGTGGTAGACAACAGTGCTGGTAGGTTGTATGATGTATGGTCATTATGAAAATATATGAATTTGAGGATGGGGGAGGGGTGGGGGTGGTAGGCAACAGTGCTGGTAGGTTGTATGATGTATGGTCATTATGAATATGAGGATGGGGGATTGGGGGGGCACTGTGGTAGGCAACAGTGCTGGTAGGTTGTATGATGTATGGTCATTATGAATATATATAAATATGAGGATGGGGGATGGGGATGGGTGGTAGACAATAGTGCTGGTAGGTTGTATGATGTATGGTCATTATGAACATATATGAATATGAGGATGGGGGAGGGGTGGGGGTGGTAGGCAACAGTGCTGGTAGGTTGTATGATGCATGAGGCTTATGAAATGCAGGAGATGGCCATGATGAGGTTGAGGATGGGGGATGATGGTGGACAGTGCTGAGAGGCAGTGTTGCTAGTGGTGATAGTTGTGATGGTGGTGGTAGTGATGGTAATTGTGGTTGTGATGGTGGTGGTAGTAATGGTAATGACAATGTTGGTGGTTTTGACACTGATGATGAGGGTGAGGTAGGTCATTATGCCATCACTGTGTCATGTGTTCAAGTGCTGTATCTGGTTGAGCTCCTCAAGACTTATAAGCCTGTGAGGGATCTCAGATCTTCGGCGCAGTCATTACTCCATGAGCCATGCTACAACTCTTGAAGATCTGGAGAAAGAGCATTCTCGTATGCTGGACCGAAACTCTGGAACGATATCCCACACAGACTGAGGAAATCTCCTTCAATACAGACTTTCAAGTCACAGATAAAAACTCTTTTATTCAAAGGGTGAACGTTTTGAGCGCCTTGAGCATGCCTTTGGGTGTGAGATTGGCACTATATAAGAGCCAAAATACATACATACATACATACATACATACATACATACATACATACATACATACATACATACATACATACATACATACATACATACATACATACATACATACATACATACATACATACATACATACATACATACATACAGCAGTTGTCATGATGATTTCTCTTCGCTGCCCCATGACGGGTCCACCCGCGAGACGATCTGCTGTAAGAGTTGCCACATCACGGGTTTACCCGCGAGGCCGCCAAGTGCACGATGGGAAATTTCCCTGGGTTAAGTTTAGATCGGAAATATCCAGACTTTGGCCAATAAGAAAGCAGAATGATAGATCTACTGAATATTAATAAGTTTGGGGCGCCCGTGATGTGAAAACCCCGAAGCAGATGCTTGGATCGCGAGTTGTTTACATTTTGCGTTGCAATGGCGGATAATTCGAATGAGCCAGGGCCCAGTCATGGAAAAAGACGGAGAAAAGAAGTTGACATGAGTGATTATGTCACTTCGGACGTTGAAGACAGCTTTCGGATGAAGGCAACATGTCCGATGATTCGCTGCAAAGGAGAGGTGGAGCGAATGTTTACCTACGAAGAAATCAGAGTGGGCGGAGGGGTTGGTATTGCTCAGATCGTTCGTGAAAACGTTGATAGGGCAGAGAGAGCTGAGCTGGAGGTTGAGTATGCTTCAACGACAGACACTGATGTTGAAGCTGAAGTCGAAAGTGACAGTGACGAGGGCGAGGAATCATCAGGATCGAGAGAATCCCTTCGACTTGGAGGACGCGGCAGACCACGTGTGCGACAGCCTCAAGCACGTGAACGTAGGGCGAGCGCTTCAGGACACAGAAGAGGTAAGAATTATTCGATTTAGTTTATGTTTACTTGAAAAAGACAAAATAGAATGCAGGTAGTTATGATGATGATGATGATGATTTTTCGTGTACAATGTATAAATCATCTTGAGGATCATTATCATATCACGTATAGAGGTTTTCGTGTATGTTTGTCAGTGTTGGTTTGAAAGTTTATATCATGTATGATTGTGTAATTCGATGTAGTATCTTCAAAGCCCCATTCATTTATGACAGAATATCTCTTCTGTGATTGTGCACATGCCTACAATGCTTTGTTGTTGGTTTTCTACCACAAATGGATAGTAAAATAAAATAGAAAGAGGATTGTGCATGCCAGAAATTGTTTATCGTCGTCACCCATTTACAGCCGAAAATGAGGAAAATGGGTACTCCTATTCATTTGTCTATCACTCTGTTGAGGATAGTCAGAAATGTTAGTGGTTTATAGTGTGAGTTGTCCTATAGTCTAGACATACTTTAAAATCATTTGCACTTGGTTTAGTCACTGAGTGATGATTTGGTGGTACCAATAGTACCAAAAATATGATCCCTAAAAATGTTTTTGTGTGTTCATAGCTCTGTCATTTTATGCAGAGTGGTCCATTTATTGTGAGTTGTTGGAAAGACATTCTTTGTTCATTTCTCTTCCAGAAAAATACAAGTTATGTGTAGGTTTCATGAATATTGTGCATGCCAGAAATTGTTTATCATCGTCACCCATTTACAGCCGAAAATGAGGAAAATGGGTACTCCTATTCATTTGTCTATCACTCTGCTGAGGATAGTCAGAAATGTTAGTGGTTTATAGTGTGAGTTGTCCTATAGTCTAGGCATACTTTGAAATCATTTGCACTTGGTTTAGTCACTGAGTGATGATTTGGTGGTACCAATAGTACCAAAAATATGATGCCAAAAAGTGTTTTTGTATGTTCATGGCTTTGTCATTTTCTATACAGAAGTCTAATAAACAAATTCTTAACATCAATCTGTTCCTTGTCCAATGCTCTTTTAGAAAAATATAAGTTATGGGTACTTTTCTTCAAAAATGTGTTTTACATGATTTTTTCCTCGCAAGTACCCTGCGTCGCCAAAAAAACCTTTGGCAAATGGTTGTCACGCAGTGTTAAAAAGGCTTGGCAGCAAAGAGGTTAATAGTATGGTTGTGGTGGTCAAAATCATTATGTTATTTATGAGTGTCAAGATGGTGATGACAATGAAGACATATTTTGCAGTGTTGACTTCTTCACATTTGCCATACTAGCAGCAGCTGGTATGTAACATGTGTGCCATGCAATGCCAGATGTACATGAGGACTGTTGATCAACTGCCAGTTCTATTGTTTGACATTATGATCTATTACACAAGTATATTAAAAAAGTATACAATAAGCTAGTCATTGCAAATCATTGTTTGTATTTGAGGAAGCCTGTACAGATGTCCAGCTTTGGGGCTTGTTTTCAAGTTTTCAAAATAGAAACTAATATACATGACATAGGATGGTGCTGAAGTGCACAGAAAACATGAACAGAGATTTCAATCCAAGTGAATTTTCTTTCTTGGGATTTATCCATAAGTAGTAGCCATCGACAGCGACACATGGGAGAATGTCACACAGGACAGAGACACTTGGACGCAAACTGTGCAAAGCACTCTCACCAGAAATCAAGAGAGGCAGTTGCTGCTTGTGTTGGTGAGATAGTCACAGAAGACCTAGCTCCAGGCAGACATACCATCCACAGAATGTCAATGTGGGAGGTGTGGAAGGAATTGCCATTCCTGCATGTAGAGCTCTACAGCCACAGGAGGTGCTGTGCTGCAACCCACGACTCTAGAGTGTGCTGATCTCATGATCCTTGAGGACTGCAGGAGGCCGCCTATGATGATGATGATGAGGATGATGATGATGATGATGACGATGATGAAAAGCCATGGGTGACGTTACCACTCAGTTTGGTTTGGTTTGGCTTGCTTAGCACCAGCATTGCTTAAATGTGACTGGTTTATTTCAGCCATATGAAGATAGGTAAAATACTTTATGAAGACCGTCCATCTTAATTCTTATGTGTGTGCTCTTTGGACAGGAAATGACTAACCAAAACTGTCCCCTACACTTCTGATAAAAAAACACATTTATATTGCATCATGCAGCAAGCTGGTGCTCTAAAGTACTCAAACAGAAAGGTGCAGCTTTCATATCCAGATGGCTTTCAGTGGCAGAATAAGTTCTATGTGGACTCACTTGTTGATGGCAGGATAAACCTTTTTGGCCAGGTACTCCCTCTCCTCCTGGAAATCCACCAGGGTGGAGCAGATGTAGGGGGTGATGGGCTTGCGCAGTTCATAGTATTCTCTGTCAGATATCATCCTGAAGCCTGTCTGAGCACTGATGCCTTCAGCAGAGGCTCTGGGTTAGCAGCAGTTGCTGTCAGACTTATGAATGCAGCAGTCAAGAGAGATTCTGCCATCAAAACACTGGCTTGCTTGGTGGGCTGCCATCTGGAAGTAATATCCATCCGCAGATGTGAGTGCAATTAGGGAGAAGTAACCACAAATCTTGGACTACAAGACAAATTCTTATTTCAGACACTCCTAAGATCTTTTCAAAAGGCAACAAAATCCCCATTCAATAAGTACATTGGCATATTAGGTGCATTTGAAAACCAGGAAGAGCACAAACACTATTACAAAAACAAAAGCAAACATCAATTCAGGCCATAAAACTCATTTGCGCAAAAATAAATGTACAAAATTGGGAATTCCCTCCCTGCATTGAAGAAGAGTGAATCCACAAAGACAAGTGCTGTAGAATCCTGATCATAGAATTAAGTACTACAATGCGCAAATGCAATTCATATCAAATGTGACTGTGAATGTTGCCAAGTGAACTATACCATCAAACAATGCATGCATGCAGACATTAAGTTGGATTTCAGTGTGAAAAATAATGGGCATATATAATCATTCACAACAGAGACATCTTGGATCTTGCACGGTAATAAGTCATTTGTTCCCGTCT
>JAWQFJ010003074.1:30000-39894 GCA_034096865.1 Theodoxus fluviatilis
AAAATGACTGTTCTTTAGACAACATTTATGGCCCCTGCGACCTTGACCTTGAAGCAAGGACAAGTCACTATGTAGCTTTTTTGAGGCCTTGTCATCATACACCATCATGCCACATTTGGTACTGATAGACTTAATAGTCTCTGAGAAAAATCCAACGTTAAAGTTTTCGGACGCCCGGACGCCCGGACGCCCGGACGGACGAAACGGGTGAGTACATAGACTCACTTTTGCTTCGCATGTGAGTCAAAAACCACAAAGCCTCCAGATTCCCAAACATGATGATCAAAGTTTTCCCTCATTTCTCCTGCAATAAATGTTTAAAGGGTACAAAGCAACTGATCAAAGGCCACGTTTGCAGGGCAGAAAAATAACGAATGCCTAAACAAGTCATACAAATGGCATCATGACACCAGTACAGATGTAATTACATCATCATGGTAAGGACACGACCGACACCAGTGCATACATCACCATGAACGGCGAGAAGCTAGAAGAAGTCACCAGCTTCAAGTACCTGGGGGCAACCCTGTCCAAGGACCGCACCAGTACCACGGAGGTCCGCATAAGAATAGCCATGGTGACCTCAACGATGACCCGACTGAGCAGGATGTGGAGAAGCAACTCCATCAGCTTCTCCACCAAGTACAGACTCTACAAGTCCCTGGTGGTTTCCATCCTACTCTACGGCTGTGAGACCTGGCGTTACTGGCGGACACAGAGCGAAGGATCCAGGCATTTGAGTCTAAGTGCCTCCGAAGACTGCCCCGCATCTCCTACTTGGAGCACAGGATGAATGAGTTTGTGCGGAACATGACAGGAGCACTTGTAGGCCCACAGGAACCCCTTCTGGCGACCGTCAAACGATGCAAGTTGGCCTGGTGGTTTGGCCACGTCACCAGGCACGACTCCCTGTGCAAGACTGTACTGCAGGGCACACTAGAGGGTGGTCGTCGCCGTGGTTGACAGAGAAAGAGCTGGACGGATAATGTCAAGGAGTGGACGGCCCTCCCCATCAAAGAGCTGCTCGAAACAGCCACCAACAGACCTGAATTGCAGAGGATCTCCGTGTCGTCGTCCCTCATGTCCCCCCGACGGCCAGAGCGGTCAAGGGAATGAGGTGAGGTGAGGTGAGGTGGTAAGGACACAATGTAACTTTCTAAGCTTAGAAAGTTAGATGAAATATACCAGGCAGATCTCACCACAGCCACATATAACATTGCTAAATTCCATGGAGTGGTCTTACCAGACATGATTAGACCCCAACTCCAAGTGGCAAAGCAAATCTGTTAGAGTGTTTTAACACTGTTCAGCATGAGAGGAGTGTGGTAACACTCTGAACACCACCACCAAGCTGGCTTCAGTATGGACACAACCTTATCTCTGATAAAAGTGTCTGTCTAGGATCAGACTTGGAGGGAAATCATGAATAGCAGTAGCCATGGATAATCTGTTTACCTGCAAATGTCCTACCTGCTAATCACACCATCCATACACAATCCAATATAACATGCTAAAGCAGCTTTCAATGGGGCCTCAGCTTGCCCAGGTCAGAGATACGCTGCCTGTTCTCACCTGAGGTCAACCAGCTTTACATACATCCACATACTTACACTCCACGACACACTGCCAAGCCATGTCAACTGCTTTCTCCCTTACCTGGATTTAGCAGGGTGGATCAAAACAGTCATTTTGCTTTTCAGTCATCCCACTACCACATGTGACAGAGTAATCTGGACACAAAATGAGTGTAGCTCTATACACAGCCATGAACTCAAGTGCAGGTGGCTGAATCTACGTTGCATGCTAGTCATAAGCGGATTCGCTTAAATGTGGAAAAACCCTGTTAATACAAATGTTCTATCATTCCCAGCCCACTTTGATCTAGTACAAGTACTGGCGAACCAGTGCTTGGGTTATCGTGAAGTTAGGTGGGGGGGAAAAGAAGACCAAAATAAAAAACAATACAGATAATTTTTATCACACTGGAAATAAATCTATGACAGAATTTGAAAGAACAAGTTTATTTCCCACATGCTGCAATCATTTCTGGGGGATAAATATATATTTTTTTATTGTTGTTGCCTTGGCCCGTATTCACAACGGCGATTTATCGGCGGTTAATTTTAACTCCGATTTATATCTAAACTCAGACGATTCCAACTGCCTGTTCCGCTCTCCCTTGGCTGGAAACCAGTATAGCAAAGCGCAACCTAGGATCCTCTGACGAGCGTACCTTATCTAACCGATCAAGATAACGCGGGGCTAGGGGATAAATCGAGTGTTGAAAAGATAAATCGCCGTTGTGAATACGGGCCCTTATCTTGTATCCCACAAACTCATCAACTTTACTTGTTCTCTTGAGACAGAAATAAGCTATTCCAAAGTATTGTGCTTCAGTACCAATTATCTTATACTAAAACCAAGCTCAAAGCAAATTCTGTATTCTCATAATTCTTACATAAAATTTACAAACCAAGCAACTCTGATGATTAATGTATATTGTAAAAATAAATGGTCAATGCACTGATCAAATAGAACAACACTATTTTGGGCTTCAAATTGAAATATATACACAAAATATGCACATGTAGTGATGTACACACACACACACACACACACACACACACACACACATACACACACACACACACACACAACACAAACACACACACACACACAAACACACACAAACACACACACACACACACACACACACACACACACACACACACACACACACACACACAAAGCTCCCTAAAATGGATGACAAACTAAGACAACATTAAGCAACATATTAAAACAACTATTGCAATGAGTGCAAGCCGTGAATGTAGTAATACATGTATAATTATGGGAGAGAAAGCACAGTGCTAAACTTGCACATCAGCTGCGTCCTTGCTGTCACATACACATGTCATACATGTGCACGTGTCAGCATCTTCCCTATTAATCATATATTAGTTATTAATACAACATCACAGTGCATACAGTGACTATTTCTGTGTATGCCCCAAGGCCACAGACCAATAAATTATCAAGTGTCACCACCTTTGGTAGCACTATCACTACATCATGGCTCTCAATTAGTTTTCTCCTATCAATCAGTTCTATGAAGTTAGTGTTTCTACATAGCAGCTTCTCCTGCAGTGAGGTGGAACCAGCAATATTCTCGCACACCTGATATTCGCACATGCTGCCTCTTCTTCTTTTTTCCCCATCCCTTCTACATGGAGACCTCTGTGGTGTAGAGTTCAATGACTAGCTACATATTCAATGGATGTGACAGCTGCATCCACACAAAAAGCTACACATAGACCCCAGTAGAAATCATGTGGCATTTTCTGTATGGATGATGGCTGTACCCACCTACATTACTGATTTCAGTTTTGTCCCATGTTGCAAAAAAGTCATCACAGAATGAACAAGTCAAATATCTATCTAACCTACAGTACTCAAGAAAGTATTGAACAGAGCACATTCATGCAGTCAGCAGCTTAGAAATAATTAACCAAGAATTTATATCATTGATGACAGTTATTTTGATCCTTAAAATTCCCCCCACCCCCTCATCCCACATTCTCATTTTTCAAATGCAATATTGAATTATTATCACATTCAAGTGCAAAGCTCCTAATTTATCTAAATAAAAAGAGTAATGCTCTCCAAAGCTGACATAATCATAGATTTAAATAAATTGCACAAGACTCAAATAGGGTGACTGTCTCAATAGCAAACACAAGAGGTATACAAGTGCCCAGCATTTGTAATGCATTATGGAACAAGCTGCTGTTAAAACATAAAGGAATGGCAATCAAAATTCCCATAATCTAATCTGATGATATTTCCCAAATAATCTGCAGCCTAAAATGATTTTTTTTTCTACCCCACAAATTTTTTTGGATGGTTCCTTGTGGGGTTTAATTTATTTACAATTTTTGACAAAAAGTCTTACAACTATCGCAACGTGAAAACGGTCAAAATCCCTTTGAATTAAAAGTAGTGTGTGTGTGTGTGTGTGTGTGTGTGTGTGTGTGTGTGTGTGTGTGTGTGTGTGTGTGTGTGTGTGTGTGTGTGTGTGTGTGTGTGTGTGAAAACATATATAGGCACACGCAGTTTTGAAAACATCTACCAAGAGAAAGCGACGGCTAACACCGATCCCCAAGCGCCCAATAGCCGATTCCGGGTGAATGATCACACGCGCACCGTCACTTGTGTCAGCCCACTAGAATGAACTAAACTTCTAGAGCAGCCCGAGGAGGATAGTATGTCACACAGCTCATGTATTCAGCAACACTCGCCAATAGCACGGGTAGAATGCTGCGACTATGTGTAAGTCAATAACGTCACTGGCGTGCCAACCGACAATTCGGTGCGTGTCGAATCTCAAATAAGTTTGCAATCACAGAACACCAGTAAACATTATAAGGAAGTGTGATTCGAGAGCGAAAGTGTTGAAACTAATGAATGACCTGTAAGTGTAACTAAGCTGCAAAAACACGATAGGATTTATTTACTGCACCTCCCAAATCCACTTACGTTCTACCATAGACATGTAGACATGTGCAGCGGATCCAGGGCTCGATAACGCCGCGGTGGTGTATCTCTCAGCTGTCAGTATCCACACGATTTGGACAGACAGCCGTCATTTCCCTCTCTCACCAGTCACCATGCACACAGTTTACACCGAATTTGACACAGCGGAAGTAAAATATTGACAGGTCGCCGGTTAACCCTGACCTCTGAATATGGAAATCTGAAGGAACCAATCAGCTTGGGCCAAGTAACTCCATAAGAACTTTTACTTGGTGATTTTCGATTGGTCAATTCTAAGTTCGTGGGGAGGAATGATTGGTTGCAAGCATCCAAGGAAGGGATTCCCCGACCGTTGAAGAGTAGAAAACTACCAGTGTGGATACGCGCTCCAGCGCCAGTAGACCTCATTTCTCCTTCTCGCACGGGACGAGGGAGCTGGACTTTTAGCTTCAAAATGAAATACTTAATAATCTTTGGCATCGTCTGTCTACTTTTCGTCTCTGGTAAGTTGCCGCTCGCAACGCATGCACTCAGATATTTAAGTCGGCTCATCATGAGCTGCCGGTATTCGGTATATCGCTCGTCTGCACACGTGAATTGCGCGTAATGCGATCGGAGATTATTACACTTAATGTTTTACCGTTGTTTCAGTGCCCCAATAATATGTTAGATTTACATGACATGTGGAGTTATACAAAAGATCTTCTTTTCTGTGGGTTTCAATGAAATAGTAAGCCATTTTAGTTGAGAGCATGCCATAAATGGATGTTTCCAGAAGAAAATTGTCGGGTTAGGTTACCCAGACACACCCATTGCGTGGCCCTAACTCAGACCTCACCCACCTGTCGAGGCCGAAGCCTCAATTTTTAATATTTTCTGAAATTATTTTGGGATCTTCCAAAGTTATGGAGAATCGCTAGGCACGAATTCAGTTATTATTATTACCCTGTCGTGTTTGAAACGAGAAAAGTTCGTTAACCACAACCCTTACCGTTACCGTCCAAAGCATATTGATATTCGTACAGACGTAGTTTACGTACGTGTTGATATGACGTCTACGGTATGTCTGTGGTGTTGCTTCGGAAATATTTGTATTGATATAGTTTTGACTTTTGTAAAAATGCACCGACAGTCATCCCTTTACCAGTGTGATCTCTCGAGTTACATTCACACCAATTCCAAACCCCCCATGCTTCAGTGTGTTTATCAATTATCATCTTCAGAACATGAATGATTATGATGAGGAGTGAGATTAGTATATGATATATATGATATTTCTTAAATGATTTACTCTTCATTCATGCTTGGGCGACTGCATCATAGGCAACACCAGCCGGCAAACTTGTTGTGACATACCAGACATGCACCTCATCAGGGGGAGTGGTCTGTGTGTGGCGGATATTTATCATTGATCTGTTCATAGCTTCTTTAATTACTCACTGAAGACACTTCCAATGCCAATTTTGAGTGTGAAAACCATTTGCTTGCCTGTTGAAGGTGTTGATATGAGGCTGCTCTCAGTTTTAAAAGGCAGGATTAATGTCCCTTTCTCAGTGTGTATATATGGGATTTATTGGCATGTTCTATTCACAGTGTACATCAACTGATGAATTTTTGTAATTCATGTCAGACTCATAGTTTATGGTAATAACATTTTTCTGTTTATCAGTCCTGTCCCACTGAGACTATTATTATTAAGTCAGTATATCATGTATGCTGATGTGATGCTGGAAAATTCAAAGAAAATTTCAGTCACCTGGATTATAAATGATGAAAAAAGTAAGAGTTACTCAGTTAGTAGAGGAATTTATTAACATAATGATATTGAGCCAGTTTGGTAAATCTGTAGACACAAAGAGGAAAAACTTATTTTGAAGGGGGGGAAAAGCAGTTTTTGCATGCTCTCTCTCTCTCTGTAAATCTTTCTCAGGGAAGTAGGATGGAGAGCTGTTGTCAAGAGAGTGACCACTTGTGGAGAAATAATTTATTTCTGTGACTCATGCTGTACTCTTGTTTTGTAGCTGTCCATGCAGCAGATGAAGATGAGCCCAAAGTGGAGGATGAATTGGGAAAGAGCAGAGATGGGTCCCGGACAGATGACGAGGCAGTGCAGAGGTAGGAGCCTCTTCCTTGCTGGCTAGTTCTGTAGCTGTCTCCTGCATGCTGTCATGAGGAAATTCCTGTTTGCTCTCATTGTGAATGGATGGTACTTGTAAGGAAATGTTTGTAATCTAAAGAAGGAACCCATTGGGACTGAAGTTTTCTTTCCTGAAATCCAATCTTCACACAGACTGTTTGAAAAGCAAGAATATGAACATGAGATTGCAAAAAGAGCATGGGGTTGGTTTAGGTGGGTGGGGATATGAGATGGGGGTTGCGATGAGAAGGGTATGTCTGTTATCGATGTAGTAACTATTTGGGTCGAAATTCCAGGATGGCTGTGTGTATGTATCAATGCTGATATTTGCTTCTTGGAATAAGACATGTAAGATAAGAACTGGTTTATTTATTGATATCTGCCTTGTAATGAAAGACAAAATCTAAACCAGTGGCAAGAGTGGGTATGGCCACTAACCTTACAGCAAGTGCCATGTTTCATGAGTTTGCCTGTGGTTGCAGCTGTTGCCTTGACACCCATTAAACTTGTGGGTTGTCACTGAATTCTACAAAGCTATGAAAAAGTCATGAGGGAGTGCAGGGGATGTATCAGGAGTACAAGTTTCCTGGTGTGGATCCACCGAAGTGGGCATTAAGCAGTTCTTTCCCTGTGCCACATCTGCCTCTGGAGTTGGCACCACAGCTGCGATTGAACAGCTTCACACAACTTGTTTGCAAATCAATGTTTTCTAACCTCTTAAATTCTTTTCCTGTTGTCTTGACTTTCTTCTGGTGCCATGGCTGTAGGCACGAACTGAAAGAGGTTATTTTGAGAAGGAGAAATGGGGTTTTGCTTCCTCATCCTACCATTGCTCTCTGGAAACCTTCCCACCCATTAGAATGTCATCCTGTGTATCTCCCTGAAGGATTTGAAAGTCTGGGTTGTGTCTGTTGTGGTGCCTTTGAGCAGAAAGCGTGGAAGTAGAGATGCTAAACCTTTCTCTCAGTTCATCTGTCTGTTCCTCACCCCAAGTTTCAAGTTATTTTATCAGACAGCTTCTAGAAAATGGAAATGCCTGTAAGTCCCACTTTGTTAAGAGCACATAGGCACCCCACCTGAGGGCTCCTTCCTGCCCAGCGAAGTCTGGGTCATTGATAATTGTGCATTGAATAGTGTGCTCCTTTCCTGCCCAGGGCAAGGCAATTACAACATGATATTGGTATTTCCTCTCAATTGTTGAAAATGAGACGAAGTGAGCTAATGAGCCCTTATGTTACAACCAGATACATGTACAGGGTATGGTTGAATCTAGCACTACTTGTGTAGCTGTAGAGAGGATCCTACTGCTAGTGTTCGGGCAAATGTTACCCTAGAAGCTTGTGTTGCAGCACTGGCTGTCAGTGGAGTGAGATGAGATGAGATGAGGTATGTGATACCTGAGTTTTGTGCAGCACTAATGAATCACAGACCATGACAGATTGTGATTTATCTGCCTCATTCCTGTGTTGCGTGTGTATGTGTGTGTCACGTGTTCCATAAATCAAAATCTCCTTCAACAACACTTAATTGTAGTGGTATCCTTTTGTAACAGTCAGACCTTTTCCCCCTTGGATGGACGTGTAATAAACTTATAAGTGTGTTTTCTTAAGTTCTGTGGTAGAACTTGAGTATTAAACTATTATGTCCATGGTAAACTGCTGTTGCATTTCACTCACAAGAGCTTTTACTTTCATTCTGTCTCAGGGCAATCTTGAGTTGTGGTTTAATGCAGCTTAACTGTAGTTAACACTACATAGAAAAACTGAGGAAGAATGGAAAAACAAAAACAACATTGCTGTGGTTTTGTCTGGGATACTTCTACTGAGGAAACAGCTGTGTCTGAGGAAAGTAAATGCACATACTTTTAGGTACACTGAGGTAGGATTGCCCCTGTTGTATGACAGCTGGCATTCTCACAGTGCATCTATCTCTCTGTCTTGCACATGCAGTGATGTTGCCTCAGCATGCTGATTGGCACCTCAGCCCCTTGTGGGCCAGTGAACCCCAGCCAAGTCTACACTGTCAGTGCAATGGCAAGGTAGAGGAGCCTTCTCTCCTCTGTCTCCCTCTCCTCCTCTCTGGGCTCTGGCACCCCTGTGCCAGCAGACAGGCAGCCTGCAGCAATGTGATACCTGCCCAAGTTTGGCCTGCCTCCCTAGTGCTGGAGGCAGGCAGGCAGGAGGGAGGCTGCACCACAAGTCTGGAGTCTGTCTACAGCTAGTTGATTGTGCTGGTGCTTAGCTCCAGGCTATGGTCCTGCCTTCTCACAGCTCTGCTCCTTGCCTCCAGCTACCTGGCTCTGTGCATTCTCTCTCCCTTCCCCTGCCACTTTCCTTCCCCTCTTCTCCCTCTCTCCTGACCAAAATATCCCCTCCTGGGGTAGGTAGTTTTTGGGAAGATGTTGCACCATCTAACTGATAAGCCTGTGTTTGTTGCATTTGGGATGTGGTGATTGATAGATTGAGACCTGGGTTACATGTTACTTGGCTGCATTGTCATCATGAACTGTCCTCAGAGCAACGATTGACCAGTTAGTGCTCATTGGTTTTGTAAAACTCCATTCTAGAATGCAACTTCTCTAAGCATGCCATGGCACCTCTATGTTTTCACATTAAGATCAGTTTGGAATCGGGTGAAGAGGTTTCCTCAAACTGCCAGAAAGCTGCCAAAGACCAAAGCAGTTGAAGCTGTGTGCTTGCGTCATTCAGTGGCAGTTGTTGACCCTTTGGGGTCACAGTGAACCACTTCTTTGTCTCTGCTGTATTTATTCCTGGAAGTTGGCAAGGAGAACACACTCACAGATGGTCTGAGTCAGCAAGATGGAAAGCTGTTGGCTATATGTCATTGGTGCAGGGGTGGCTTCCATACCACCAAGTAGCACCTGAGTGTAAACAGGGGAGATGTAATTGTTGGCCAGCTGGTGCTGGTGAAAGGCCTTGGGGCACTGCAGGTGTCACTTCAAGGGGACGGGGGCCAAACCCAGCATCCAGCTGACCTCAGTACAGAGGTTTTGTGGGTGCATGTCTCTGCATGTGTAGATATGCTCAGTGTTGAGTGTGTGTGTGTGTGTGTGTGTGTGTGTGTGTGTATGTGTGTATGTGTGTAAATAACCTGTCCTGTCTCAGAATCTTCCATCCTCTTAAATTTGATCATGTCACTATACTTACTGTCTTGTCACCAAGGAGCCAAATTGATATCTCAGGGGGCCCGGAAAGAAAAATTTG
>JAWQFJ010003075.1:0-10000 GCA_034096865.1 Theodoxus fluviatilis
AATGAATAGGGAAATGTGACCTGATCATATTTTAACTAGTTCTCGTGATTTCGTGAATGGCCTTACATAGCCTGCAATGCCTGATAGGCCGTACAACTTCATTCATTCATTCGCCGTCGACACCCCATTTACTTATGCTGTTTGTGGAGGGCAATGACAATGACAAAAGCCACGATGACGTCAACGACGGCGACATGATGATGACAGCGATGGCGAGGCGACGATGAAAATAATTGTGACCTAGACAGCAGTGACAACGATGATTAAAAAGACGGATGCTATTGACGAGGAAGGCGATAACAGCAACGTCGATGTTGACACAGCGTAATGATGGTGATGACATGACGGTTCGGTCGTTTACATTTCTGTTACTGGTATTGTTACGGGGATTCACAAAAACGAAATAAAACAGGTCCCGGGTTACTTACAAGTCTTTATATTTTCACATAAAACATGCCCGTAACAGGGGTAGAAAAGAAAAATAAAGATAAAAAAGAATGTTACATTGGTATGTGGCTCAAACACAACATCCTCAATAACCCAATCTTAGAAAATTACACCTACTCTACGCGCAACGGGAAAAATGAAAAAGCACAAGTAAAATGTCGGTCAGCCTTCGTATATGAAAACATAAAAGCACGTAGGTCAGCCCTCGACAAGTAAAACTATCGACCCGTGTAAAACTTTCGCACCAACCTTCCAACTCTGCCCGCTCTCTCTCTCTCTCTGCCCGTCTCTGCTGTGTGTGTGGAGCCGATCTCTTCTCTTCGTCTGCTTCTCTCTTCGGTGCTTCGCCCTCCTCTTCTCTCTCTTCTTCTTCACTCTTCGGTGCTTCGTCCTCCTCTTCTCTCTTCTTCTCACCCAGCAGGCGGACCGATCTCTTCTTCTCTCCTCGCAGTAGGCAGACTTATCTCTGTCTTCTTGCTATCTCTAATATAGCTATCTTCTCACAACCAACTCACGACCCAACTTTTCTCACTAATATACTATAGTCAGATCTCAGAGCGAACACCGCTCATCATCTCGGGTCAGAACTCAACCTCCACTCACTCCAACCCTCCATTTCAACCTCCATACAGTCGTCGGACCACCAACCAGCAAAAACCAAGCCTCTCTCAGGTGAGATACTTCTGAAAACCATTTCCCCATTACAGGTACGTTACCTAGTGTAGCAATGAGAGGAGCAAGACTACATAAACACCTGCAATAAGCCACTTTGCCCACAGTAACAACAACAATCAAAGTTAACTTTAACTTTACCGTCGACAGTGAAGCAGGCAAACATTTGCCACGCACTGTTGAAATATTGCATTTAACTTCCAGCAGGACCTCAATGTTTACTTTACAAACTGATGTTCAAATCCGTGCTTCTTCCTTTGTTTAAAAGATATGTTGACATGACATAAATGTTTTCAGGAGCACATATTATGCTAAAATGCTCAAGAGATCGACAGGATAATTCTTCAAACTGATGTGGATGAAATATTACCTTCTAAGCTTTGATCAAAACGTATAGTTTGCACCGTTACGTACGAAAAAAAGTTATTAGCAGTTTTCAAATTGCACTTTTCCATAGTCATCATATGTACACATTCTCTCATCATCTCCTTTTGCATTGGATGTTGCAGCACTGCGTCGGGGTACACGATTCGTACGAGGCGATTAACCAGGGACATCGTGACTTGATTTGCCTTTCTCTAAATATTTCTTGTGATTTTCGTGCTTAATGGCCTCAGATAGTCTACACAGGCTCATAGGCCGTAAAGCTCCTTTCATTCATATATCCATCCATCCATTCATCCATCCATTCAGCCATCCACCCACCCACTCATCCACCCACCCATCCATCCACCCACCCACCCACCCACCCACCCATCCATTCATGCATCCATCCATCATTCCACCCACCCATCCATCCACCCACCCACCCACCCACCCACCCACCCATCCATCAGCCATCCATCCATCCACCATCCATCCATCCATCCACCACCACACCCACCACCACCCACCCAATCCATCCATCCATCCATCCATCCAACCACCATCCATCCATCCAATCCATCTACCCAGTCATCCATCTATCCATCCACCCACCATCCACCCAACCATCCAACCATCCCCCCACCCACCCACCCACGAATCCACCACCAATCCATCCATCCACCCATCCATCCATCCATCCATCCAACTATCCATCCATCCATCCATCCATCCATCCATCCATCCACTGCGTGGGGTAGAGATAGCAGCTGTGACGTAAGTACGACGGGACCTAAACAATGCAGCCTTCCTAAGTTTGCAACGCTATTCCAAACATCGATAGTGTAATTTGTCCCTGAGCATATCTTCCATGCATTGTTTCTGCTGCAAACAGCGGTCCGATGCATTTGTTTGTTGCCTGTCCTGGAATATGCGTACACTGCTGACACGATTGAACAGATAAGCATTCGGTGGTTGTCCTTTTAACAGTGTGTACTTTTTGTGAGCACGAATAGACACGGGTATCCTGCTTATGGTAAACATTCTTCTGTCTTTATCCTCCGGGGTCAACAAATGTATATGTACTTTTCCTGGCAGAAGGTATTCCTTCTTCGCAATGATGTTGCAACATGATTCTTGGACTCAAACGTTGGCCCTGTGAGTATGTGGAGATGGTCGCTCGTGAAAACAATAGTGCAGACAATAACGCAGTGAAAGATTGTAGCGTACCGTGTGACCTGCAGATAAACTGCTTTTTACAGGCTGTGGAAACAGTCAACTGTTGTACAGACATCCAGTATGGTAATCGTCTCGAAAGTAAAACAGATGAATTTTGTTTTATTATTTACATACAACGTATGGCAGAAGAAGCACGGTGCTCCCCACATCAACTGGAAGCGCTGGTTGCTTGGCTTTCTGCACCTGTTCCATTGGCTCAGCGAAGAGCAGCCAGCCCCACGCCGCCAAAGATGCTACCTGGGGACATAGAGCAAAATAAGGTCCTAAAGTCTCAATTGTGGTGTTCACCACACCCCTCCCCCCAAACAAAGAAATATGAGGCACAACCTATTTGCAACAACACGTTTACCGCCGAATCCGCGAATAGGACCCAAAAGAGATATTTTACATTCATTCATCAACAAAAGGAAAACCCAGCAACTTGCCCTCACTCACTATGTCATCTAACAACTTGTTAACTCTTTAAAACTTGTCAACGATGAGGTCTGAACAACAGGCTAGTCACTTTCTAAGAAAAATCAGAGAAGTGAACGCCCATACTGATGACTGCACTTGCTAGATTCTTGGAACTGAATACGTTTTGGCATCAAACGTTGGGGAAATGACCACCATATGCCATCGAAGCAAGTTGCCGTCATACCTCACATGAACGTAGACACTAACGTAATGCACTTTGTTTCCAGGAATCCCCCGCGGTTTAAAGAGAAGCAGAAACCATCTTGTCTCCGTAAGCGATTCATAAAAGGCAAACACGAAGAAACCCGAGATTTGCCGTACTCTTTCTCTAATTATACTCTAATCAGCTGCAGTGCTTGTCGTGATCAGTGGCCTTACATAGGTTTTTAAGTCTGATAGGCCTAGTCAGTCAGTCACTCATTCATTCATTCATTCAGTCATTCATTCATTCATTCATTCATTCATTCATTCATTCATTCATCATTCATTCATTCATTCGTTCATTCATTGTTTCCTGGACGATGCACTGTACTGACAAAGCAAGAGCACCCAAACCGTTGTTAGCATTTGTCCAAGATTCAAAAGCAAGAAGTTAGGGACACTTAATCCCAAAATGATGACGATGACGATGACGATGACGACGACAACGACGATCATGTAATAAACAAAAGCGACAACAACAATATTCATCAACATCATGATTCTTCATCGTATTACAATGATTCATTATCATCATGATCTTCATCACAATCATCATCGTCGTCGTCCACTTCACATTTTTATTACATCTGATATTAGTAATCGGCGCAAGAGCAGCCTGCCATATTTATGTGGCACGTGATGGCAGATACAGCCAAGAAATGGATCGAGGGTCCTGCGCATAGGTTGAGAATGGTACCCACACGACCACGTCGCTCGCTCACAATAACTCGTAATCACACATTACTAAGGATAGCCTGGGATTATTGTTTCTGTAGAGACACAATGTTGTGGATTCACCACATGACACAGTCCTTCATACTTGTTTCCATATTTCCTGTAGACGACATCCACGCACGTAAAATAATGAGACTGCTTTCGATCACCGTGCAATCGATACAGGAGTTTTTCCCACGTAATTGGTGCAAGAAATTCCCCAATCACAATAATGTTATGCCCTGCATTTAGTTACTACGACCTTAGTCCATTACATCTAAAGTAATTCTTGGAACGTTTCATAGCTTAGACAGGAAAAATCGAAGGCATATGGGTATCTACACAAGAGTACTGGAATCTATGCAGCGTCTTTCTGGCCATGAATACGAGAAGATCGTGTTTTCTGTTTCGTGCACGACAGAACTGAGTTCTGCCATCGAACGTAAGCAAGAAGAGGAAACTCTTCGGCTTCCGAAGGTGTGTGGATGGAAAGTACTGAAGACTAACGTAATATCCTTAGCGGTTGGCGTTCATGTTGCACTGGCAACGAAACTTATTTAGGCGTTTCTACATTGTCCGTCAGTACTTAACATTCCACCCACCGTACTTTTGCCTACTCTCCACTTTGTCACGTCATGGGACGCGTTCTATGCGAGTTTCCTAATGAGAGTTTGCACACGTGCCTTACATGAAGTAGGTACGGAAAAAGCTGCTTCAAACTCTGCTCTGTCGAAACCTCTCACCGAGAAAGGCTAGCACGTATCGGCTCGGGCATAGGGCGTGTGTCGATAGATCACGGAAAAGGTTACCTCTGACGCAAACAGAACGGTGTTATCGCGATCAGACTGTCTTTGCTTCAGTGGCAGTGATGAAGAATTGTACACAGAACATGCAAACACTGGTGACTAATTACCCAGTGCACGTTCGATACTGAGCACACAGCAAAGAGTTCTGTCAGACCGTCATTCCGCTTTAGTGTGTTGTCCTTTAAAGACTGGATGGAAAATTCTTCTGGGTTCGATGAGTAGTATGTGGAATTATGCAACCAAGCCATTAAGTAAAGCCGACTTGAGTTGGGAAATACAGACAAACAGACGGACAGACGGACAGACAGATAGACGGACGGACGGACGGACGGACGGACGGGCGGGCGGGCGGGCGGGTGGGCAGGCAGGCTTGCAGGCAAGCAGGCAGGCTGGCAGGCAGGCAGGCAGGCAGGCGGGCGGGCGGGCGGGCAGGCGGGCGAGCGGGCGGGCAGGCAGGCAGGCAGGTAGTCAGACAGACAATCTTTATTATCCAGATGTGGACATTGGTTGGTAACATTACACTACGTGTCTGATACTGCGTGGGTAAGCATTCACACTTATCATAGCGCCGGTTTCTGTGGCATTGGACGCAAAAATGTCCTCCTTGACGTACTGTTTATAGGCCTTTCAGATGTCGTCTCCTGTGACAAAAGAGGTAGAGGATGAGGTGGTAAGAGTCTAGGAGGGTCAAGCGTACGATAGAGAACAAGAACGATTTCTTCTCCATCGTGGATGCTTTTCCACTTGAATACGCTACCCAGGGTAGGCCCTACTCGTTAGGCACGGAGCAAGGCAAACATTTCTGACCCCGAGTGCGTCTGTCCTGAGGGGCTCGAAGTGAAGAGTCTGAGGTCTCCCGTTATGACAATGGCCCCACCCCATGGCCAAAGAAGGCGTTTTTGCTGTTGGATCGAAATATGTCAGAAAGACACTTTGCCTCGATAGGCCTACTGCGTAACTGTTGTGCACAATCTACACCGGGAATGACGAGTATCTTTGCTCTGGGGTCAGTGGTCGTACATCAAGAACGACAGCCGACATGATTTCCACTTACGGCATCAACAACCTATCAAACCGTCGCACGTAGTTTCGTTGCGACGATCCAAGAACTAAATGGTGTAGTTTGTTCAATACGCTACACTCTCCATTTGTGTCCCGTGTCCAAATCGATATCGAGCAAATAGGGCGAGCATCCCGCACATCGGATGAGACGCACGTTAAGGAAGATGTCTGCTTTGTAAGAAAACCTCCCGGATACAGTGTCATAGAGGCATCAATGATCTACGTGGACTTTCGAATACTACGACACGATCACACCTATTAAAAAAAGTACATAACACCTGATCAGAGGAAATCGAGTAAGCACGGCCCAGCACGTGTAAAGAATGAGCAATGGAACAAAGTGTTGATTCAGGTTGTATATTAATGATTGGAAATTTGGTTTTTCTGTGATTTCTGTCTGAGTGCAAAGAGGCAAAAACTGTTCCATGCATAATCATACTCTTGTTCAAGGAGTGGAATATTAGGCGGATACAACACTTCCACAAAAAATCTTGGAGAAAAAATATATATGCAATTCTATCTCCATCATAAGTGACAATCTTCTCCATACGCCAGAAACGTTTTATGGACCAACCTTTATAGAATGTAGACTTTTTCTGTGCTGCAGTCCGTTTCGGTCTATTTATTGCCCTTCTGTACACAGCGTGGTCCTCCAACTTCAAGTCCGCCCTGATGGTGGCATTCGATTAGCAGGAAGAGGAACCTTGCGGTATTTCCCAATCGGGTCAGAACTGTTTGCAGGTAAGCTATCAGTAGTTTGCATAGATCCTCCCAAAGAGGTATATACAAATCTACAGAAAATCCCATTATATTAAGTGTCAAAATAATGATTGCGTTATTTTGGTTTTTGTTGATACAGAATACTGTGACATGCTGTTTTCTTTTGCACAATTTGACACTTGCATATAATAAATTTGGCATTAAAGAATTATCTTGAAGTTTTTGGTGACGAATGAAGTTGGAAGAATGTCATGTGGATTAAACGACAAACTCTGATGGAAATATTTGGACATTTTGATTTTATAAAGAGAGAGTGTGCTCCTATGCGAATCGAAAACATCCCGACTGCACGCTTCCATCTGTTTGTTTCCACATAACCTTACCGATGTCCTTTTTCCATCTACCCAGAGAGTAGGATATTTTGTCGTAAGACCTGTTCTGTAGCTTTCAAATTAAAAAACAATTACGCATCATCACCAACTCCATCACCACCACCACCACTACAACCACCCCTACAACCACCCTCACCACCACCAGCGTCTCCGCCGCCACCACCACCACCACAGTATTGACCACGTGACTACCACCATCACCACCACCATCACCACCACAATCACAGTATTGATTACGTGACCACCACCACCATCGCAACCACCTCCAGCAGAGAGCCGTCAATCGGAATTTCGAACAAGTCTCTTGAAGGAACTGAGCTGCGTCGAGATGAAAACAGCAGCTGTGTTTGCCTGTTTTCGTTGCTTGTACACATCAAGGCCAAGTGTCTTCCAACCGGGTTTTGATCCAACTACGATGAAAAGTTCCTTTGGCTTGAAGTGGCGCCATTGTTGTCACGGAAGATCGAGTAGTTCTCCTGGCATCGAACTGTCCAACCGTCCGTCCTTGTCGGCGCTACGTCTTTGTCCTGGCGCCATGTTTGATGAGTATTTTTGGCTTGGCACCTCCTAATGGACCGTCAGTCAACACCGAATAATTCGTTGCCCTTTCTTCTTGTGTGTTTGGTCTATGACGATATGTCAAACTGTTCATGCATAGGAGATTGGGTTTTAAAGTATTCCAGGGTCATTCTATGTCCTTTCTCGATGAGAAACAAGCAAAGAATAGATATGCATTTCAAGAGTTTCTTTTGATTATAGAGTAGACTGCGATGGAACAAGAAATACGTTCTTTGCTTGTCCTTCGGCCATGGTGTTTGAGGAAAAGTAAAAGCTGTGGCAGCTGCTTGGTTTATCGAAATTGGCTCTTGTCATGGACGGCGAGGGGGAATATTTCGTGGATAAATCCACTAAAAGACTTTCGTATATTTAAATTCATCTTACAGATAGTTCACTATCATGTGCAGGGTTCAAAAAATGTACAGATGGGTTTTGAAAATTCATTGTTGCTCGCCAAACTTCATTGTCTTCACTCTCCTTTCCCACTACTCATCTCCTCCCTTCTCTGTTTCTGCTTTCCCCTCTTTGCTTGTTACAGACAAATGCGCTTGAACACAACGAATAAATCTCTATTATTATTATTTCCCTTCCACCTTGAGGTTTGTTCATTGTTTTGTCTCTTTCTTGGGTATTCTTTCTAGTTAGACATCAGTGCGTTGCCTGGATTTGTCGACATCACAACTCGTCATCATCACGAAGGTCTTTCACGTTTTAGCTCGACAGGAAATTAACGTGACACTCTCTCCGCATAAACGGCTTTCCGCACGTCACGTCACCCGTTTCTGCCACATCAGGGTTGTGACGGATGGCGGGAAAGGGCTTAGGCTATCGTGGTGCGGGACAGTATTGATCACGTGACGACGCGATGACGTAGCACGCCTTGTTGCCTGGCAACGTGGTCAGGGTTGCGCCTCCTGCAGTCGCATGTCTTTCCGGCGTGTGGCAGACGCCACTAGCGCTCGATAGGCGGCGCCACTGCTGCAGTCCACACAGGACGCCCCCTGGTGGCGACGACATTTCAGTCAGAGCGAGGCGGACACGAGGCGGACACGACACGTACACATGGGGCGTCCCTGTTAAGTCTGAATTTTGCGTCTGGATTGTCCGACTGTGTTCTTTACAGAGCCACTCGCTCCTCTAAGTCAACTGGTGCTCTTGACTTTCTTTCCATACGTAGCTCCTACTGTGGATATCAAGGAGCGATCTACCGTGGTGAAACTCTGTAAAACGCAGTGGAGCGCCGCGGGCGTACAGAAAAATCGACCTCCATCAGAGGGAGCGTAAGGAGTGCCTGGACTTTCGAAATGAACGCACAGAAGTAGGCAGCCAGTGAGTGTCTGTCTAGGTGTTTCGCAAGTCTGGTTCAAGTGCTGCCGAGAGCCACACCCGTGTGGGAAAGGTCTTGCGTTTTAGAAGTCAGCTCAAGCGCATCTTTCTCCACTGGTCACTGTCCTCAGCTTCCTCAGGGAACAGATCTGAAAAGAGGTGGAGGACTGCGGCCTCTCCTCTACTTCTCCACACAAAAGTTTGACTGATCTGGAGAAAGACAGTTGACCTTCTCTGCCATTATCAACATGCTCAACTCTGCCGTCGTTTTCTGTCGCATCCTAGTGGTCCTCTTCATCTACCAGATCGCAGGTAAGGTGTCAATGCCAGGCGTGGTTTTGTCTATGTTGTGGCTTGTTCGTTTTTGGAAGTACATTTTGGTGAGATAATAATGTGTCACACAGTGGAAATAGAATTTTGCCACAAAGGACACATGGCTACTGTGAGATACATGGAATGAATAAGTAAGCATGAACAATTTCACTTTTGTAGTTCCCCCGCCTCCTCAATTTTCCCGACATCCTCCTGTTTGGCCATTTTTCCTCTACAACTTTGGCGCTCTCCTGTGGGTTGGGGAGAGGGGGGGGGGGGGGGCAGGGGAAGACAAACACACTGCGTCTCCCATAACGGAGGACATCGTCCCTTGAGCATACTCCAAACGGTTTAATTGATTTCGTGATTAATGGCCTTACATAGTCTACACAGACTGAGAGACCTTAAAACTCCATTCGTTCATTTATTCATTCATTCATTTAGTCATTAATCATTCATTCATTCATTCGTTCATGGTCAATCGTCGCCGCCATCATGCACACACCTCATCATCATAGTTTCTTCAAGTTTCTTTAAAAGTGGCCACTCGCTACTCCCCAATTTACCACCACTAAGATCCACCGCCCACGGCTATCAGCAACCACCCACAACCCATTCTAGTTCACTAGAGACTTCGCCTAATAAGTGTCTTTAGCCCAGTTGACATCACGTGATGGAAGGTTTTCGTCCGAAACATGCAAATGGAGGTCACACGAGAGGCTTGTGGGATAG
>JAWQFJ010003075.1:12500-16300 GCA_034096865.1 Theodoxus fluviatilis
GGTTCATAAGAACACACTACTATATTTGTTAGCTCTCATGAGCAGGTCCTGAACTCGACAGCGCTCAATGCAGTGCAGTCCGGATAAGCCGAACCCTTAGGGGGGGGGGGCACAAAAAGGTTCATGTTATTCGAGGTTCGTGTTATCCGAGGTATTGACAGATGAACTTTATAACCAATATTTTGAGTATTCAGAAGTACGAAGAAGTTGAATTTATTCTCTAGTCTGGATACAGTGAAGTATCTTGAAGACATTGCAAGATTGGATACGTGACTGCCTCTCACATCCGCAGAGAATGCAATAATCAAGAACTATTGTTTCCAAGTGATTCCTAAAGGTCTGACTTGGTGCCACTGCTCTAACGAGAGGATGCCGATGAAAGATAAAAACCTATGGCAATCAGTTAACCGAGACACAAAGTCATAGAGACAAAACAGCAGGTCGTGGATTGAGATGGAACACCTGCAAGAACGAGTGACTGTGCCCGACAATTTATGTCTGTCAGCAAACATCAGAGGGCCCTTCACAGGTTGACCTGTTGCTGAATTCAGGACCGCTCAGACCTCTGCAGCCACCAGAAGGCAGCCGGTGGCAGCTGGGAGCGTTGGGGTGAAGCCACCTTGACTTTATTTTCATGATGGGGCTTTAATTCTCGGGGAATGTGTTATTCGAGGAGCTGAAGAAAGCATCCAGGTTTCCGACGTTTCGCCCTATCCGAGGTTTGCGTTCTCAGGGGACAGAAAAACGCTTTGCGTTATCCGAGGTTTCGCCCTATCCGAGGTTTGCGTTCTCAGGGGACAGAAAAACGCTTTGCGTTATCCGAGGTTTCGCCCTATCCGAGGTTTACATTCACAGGGGACAGAAAAACGCTTTGCGTTATCCGAGGTTTCGTCTTATCCGAATTCGAGTTAAGCGAATTAAATTTGTTGAAATAAAGAGCGTAGCTGGCCGGGGACAGAGAATCATTTCGGCTTATCCGACAATTCGTGTTAAGTGAGTTCGTGTTAAGTTGGTTGCACTGTAAATCATTGACCAGAAAAGTGGAGAGCTTGAAAGAGCAAGCTTTTACAGGGGCGGATCTGGGTTTTGAAAGGGGGGGGTGCAAAGTTCTTTTTTGTTTTGTTTTGTATCTTATCAGCGAAGGCGCGAAGCGCCGAACCGACGGCGCAAAGCGCCGAGCATGCTAGGGGGGTCCGGGGGCATGCCCCCCCCCCGGAATTTTTTTTAAAAAAGGAAGCAAAATGGTGCAATCTGGTGCAATCTGAGCGTGTAAAGTGCTATTTTCAGGCGATACATTTTGCCACTGATGTGTTGGGGGGTGGAGATAGGACCAACTGTCTCTCTCTTGGGAAGCACATGCTCGAAAATGTACAGTGCTAAATAAGTTCGATGTTAATAATAAAGAATCACAATTCACAAAAACAACATGAGGAAAAAGTCTTTGCAACAAGATCATACCTCGAATTTAATAATCTTTATTCCGAATATGTAAGAAGACATCTGTAACCAGTTTGTTGTGGGAGTCAGGCCTGGTCAGTCTAGAGACATTGAATAAACACACACATGGAGGAATTTGCCTAGTCATAGGCCTAATCATGTGACAACATTTTCTGTGGCTGAAGGCGCATGACTGTGTTGTATTTTGTTGCAAATCTGTTGACAGCATCTGGAATGTCTATTTTCATTCCTGTATTAGCATCTCTCAGGCTCTCTCTCTCTCTCTTTCTCTTTTTTTTTCTTCTTTTTTTGCTGTATGTGTGAGTGTGTGTGTGTGTGTGTGTGTGTGTGTGTGTGTGTGTGTGTGTGTGTGTAAGGGGGGGGGGTGCAATTACATTTAATTTTACTAGTGCATTCCTATATTTATCAGCATCTCTCTCTCTGCACCCACCCACCCCTTTTTATTTTGGCTGGGGGGGGGTGCAATTACATCACTATATTTATCAACATATTTCTCTTTCCATTTTTTATATGTATTATCATTGTTTATGTATTTTATTTCTTTAATTTATTTAGTTAGTTTTTTGGCTGGGGGTGGAATTACATTTACATTACTATATTTATCAGCATCTCTTTCTCTTTTTTGTTCTGCCGAGGGAGGGGGGGGGGTGCAATTACATTTACATTACTATATTTATCAGCTTCTCTCTTTCTTTTTTTTAAGCCGAGGAGGGGGGGGGGTGCAATTATATTTACATTCCAATATTTATCAACATCTCTTTCCCTGAGTCTCTCTCTCATTTTTTTGTCTTTTTGCTTTGGGGGGGGAGGGGTGCAATTACATTTACATTACTACATTATCAACATATCTCTTTTTTTCTTTCTTTCTTTCTTTCTTTTCTTCTTTTTTTTTTTTTTTTTTTTTTTGTCCCGCTGGGGGGGGGGGTGCAATTGCACCCATTGCACCCCCCCCAGATCCGCCCCTGTTTTACATGTGCCACACTTCAACGTCTCTATCGACCAGAGGGAAGACGCAAGCTTTTAGAAATGTTCATGTCTTCTTTATTGTTAGTCAGAAATCTAAACCACGACCACGGTAAGCCGTGCCGATTAATCTAAGGGGGAAGACCCGGCCTGGTCTTGGTGAAAATGTTAATTCTTGATAACTGAACGTCAACATGCAACACGCTACCATCCTACATGGCTTGCTCAGAAGTAAAACGGTATACAGACCAGAGAGCACTCTGAGAGCGCAAACTTCTGTCAAAGAAACCACAATTTCTCTTCCTTGGCCTGTATAATTCAGGCAGGATGTTCTGCCAGCCAGGCCTCACGCTGCGAAGTTCATTTTATTTTGTCGCCTGCTACGGTCTTTTGAGTGTACAAACGCATACGCTGGCGTCATCAATAGTCTGACGTCATCAACCTCGCGATGCGCGATAAAATTTCTCTTTAATGTTGTAAGTCTCAAATTAAGTAACAGATAACTTCCAACATTTCTCGTCTTGTTCCTTGGGTGAAACTCTGACCTTGCGCAGAATTTCATCAGAATTCGTTCTGAACTTCTGGAGTTATTTTTCCGAATAACAAACCAACGAACGAAGGAGCTAAGAGGGGAAAAATAACCTTGGCGGACGTTGTTATGCCCTGATAAGTTTGACTCTTTTCTCAATGATTTATGAAAACGTGCTGTAATGAGTATGTTCATATATATGTGTCGTGGCTAAAAGTCGGAATTGCCTAAATCTGGGAATTAGGCACAGCTGTTGCCTATTTTAAGGAATAGGCAACAGCACTGCCTAATGTCTGAACTCAAGTTTCTCGCTTGCCTATAACGCGAAATAGGCAGCCTAATACGAGAAATCGGCAGCCTAATACGCGAAATAGGCAAAAAGTGCCTATTTCACGTATTAGGCAAAAACTGAATAGATCTTTCTTCATTGAGCCAAGAAAATACGCGAATTAGGCTGCCTACTTCACAGATTAGCCAAGAATTGCCTGTTCCGTGTAAAATATTTTCTCTTTGGCAATGTTGTAAACTTCAATTAATTGCTAGTCAATTGATTGTTTAAATACATGTATTGACTACTGACTACGTGGGTGAAAATATAACTTGACACGAATACTGAATTTTGCAGGTTTTGCATTCTAAAACAAGAAAATGACTTTATACAACAATACCGCCACACTGAGCCCAAGCTCAAAACACGAACTTTACTTTAACGCAATCAAAAATTAACATTGAGCACGTGCATTGCGCATTCAGCGTGGCTGAGACTAGTGAATATAGTCTCAGCAACAGGATGGTCACGTGATAGCCTTAATTCTTCCATAACATGCATACCACCGTTCTGAACACAGAG
>JAWQFJ010003075.1:16310-36310 GCA_034096865.1 Theodoxus fluviatilis
CGGAATTGATGGGGCCGGAATTGATGGGGCCGGAATTGATGGGGCCGGAATTGATGGGGCCGGAATTGATGGGCCGGAATTGATGGGCCTGGAATTGATGGGGCCGGAATTGATGGGGCCGGAATTGATGGGGCCGGAATTGATGGGGCCGGAATTGATGGGGCCGGAATGATGGGGCCGGAATTGATGGGGACGTGGAATTGATGGGACCGGAATTGATGGGACCGGAATTGATGGGGCCGGAATTGATGGGCCGGAATTGATGGGGCCGGAATTGATGGGGCCGGAACTTGATGGGGCCGGAATTGATGGGGCCGGAATTGATGGGGCCGGAATTGATGGAGCCGGAAGTGATGGGGCCGGAATTGATGGGGCCGGAATTGATGGGGCCGGAATTGATGGAGCCGGAATTGATGTGGCCGGAATTGATGGGGCCGGAATTGATGGGCCAGGAATTGATGGGGCCGGAATTGATGGGGCCTGGAATTGATGGGGCCGGAATTGATGGGGCCGGAATTGATGGGGCCGGAATTGATGGGGCCGGAATTGATGGGCCGGAATTGATGGGGCCGGAATTGATGGGGCCGGAATTGATGGGGCCGGAATTGATTGGGGCCGGAATTGATGGGGCCGGAATTGATGGGGCCGGAATTGATGGGGCCGGAATTGATGGGCCGGAATTGATGGGGCCGGAATTGATGGGGCCGGAATTGATGGGGCCGGAATTGATGGGGCCGGAATTGATGGGGCCGGAATTGATGGGGCCGGAATTGATGGGACCGGAATTGATTGGGCCGGAATTGATGGGGCCGGAATTGATGGGACCGGAATTGATGGGACCGGAATTGATGGGACCGGAATTGATGGGACCGGAATTGATGGGCCGGAATTGATGGGGCCGGAATTGATGGGGCCGGAATTGATGGGCCGGAATTGATGGGGCCGGAATTGATGGGCCGGAATTGATGGGGCCGGAATTGATGGGGCCGGAATTGATGGGGCCGGAATTGATGGGGCCGGAATTGATGGGGCCGGAATTGATGGGGCCGGAATTGATGGGGCCGGAATTGATGGGGCCGGAATTGATGGGGCCGGAATTGATGGGGCCGGAATTGATGGGGCCGGAATTGATGGGGCCGGAATTGATGGGGCCGGAATTGATGGGGCCGGAATTGATGGGGCCGGAATTGATGGGGCCGGAATTGATGGGGCCGGAATTGATGGGACCGGAATTGATGGGGCCGGAATTGATGGGGCCGGAATTGATGGGCCGGAATTGATGGGCCGGAATTGATGGGGCCGGAATTGATGGGCCGGAATTGATGGGGCCGGAATTGATGGGGCCGGAATTGATGGGCCGGAATTGATGGGGCCGGAATTGATGGGCCGGAATTGATGGGACCGGAATTGATGGGCCGGAATTGATGGGGCCGGAATTGATGGGGCCGGAAGTGATGGGCCGGAATTGATGGGGCCGGAATTGATGGGGCCGGAATTGATGGGGCCGGAATTGATGGGGCCGGAATTGATGGGGCCGGAATTGATGGGACCGGAATTGATGGGGCCGGAATTGATGGGGCCGGAATTGATGGGGCCGGAATTGATGGGGCCGGAATTGATGGGGCCGGAATTGATGGGGCCGGAATGATGGGCCGGAATTGATGGGGCCGGAATTGCTGGGGCCGGAATTGATGGGGCCGGAATTGATGGGCCGGAATTGATGGGGCCGGAATTGATGGGGCCGGAATTGATGGGGCCGGAATTGATGGGGCCGGAATTGATGGGCCGGAATTGATGGGGCCGGAATTGATGGGGCCGGAATTGATGGGGCCGGAATTGATGGGGCCGGAATTGATGGGGCCGGAATTGATGGGGCCGGAATTGATGGGGCCGGAATTGATGGGACCGGAATTGATGGGGCCGGAATTGATGGGCGCGGAATTGATTGGCCGGAATTGATGGGGCCGGAATTGATGGGGCCGGAATTGATGGGGCCGGAATTGATGGGGCCGGAATTGATGGGGCCGGAATTGATGGGGCCGGAATTGATGGGGCCGGAATTGATGGGGCCGGAATTGATGGGGCCGGAATTGATGGGGCCGGAATTGATGGGGCCGGAATTGATGGGGCCGGAATTGATGGGGCCGGAATTGATGGGGCCGGAATTGATGGGGCCGGAATTGATGGGGCCGGAATTGATGGGCCGGAATTGATGGGGCCGGAATTGATGGGGCCGGAATTGATGGGGCCGGAATTGATGGGGCCGGCATTGATGGGGCCGGAATTGATGGGGCCGGATATGATGGGCCGGAATTGATGGGGCCGGAATTGATGGGGCCGGAATTGATGGGGCCGGAATTGATGGGGCCGGAATTGATGGGGCCGGAATTGATGGGGCCGGAATTGATGGGGCCGGAATTGATGGGGCCGGAATTGATGGGGCCGGAATTGATGGGGCCGGAATTGATGGGGCCGGAATTGATGGGCCGGAATTGATGGGCCGGAATTGATGGGCCGGAATTGATGGGGCCGGAATTGATGGGGCCGGAATTGATGGGGCCGGAATTGATGGGGCCGGAATGATGGGGCCGGAATTGATGGGGCCGGAATTGATGGGGCCGGAATTGATGGGGCCGGAATTGATGGGGCCGGAATTGATGGGACCGGAATTGATGGGCCGGAATTGATGGGCCGGAATTGATGGGGCCGGAATTGATGGGGCCGGAATTGATGGGGCCGGAATTGATGGGGCCGGAATTGAGGGGCCGGAATTGATGGGGCCGGAATTGATGGGGCCGGAATTGATGGGGCCGGAATTGATGGGGCCGGAATTGATGGGGCCGGAATTGATGGGGCCGGAATTGATGGGGCCGGAATTGATGGGGCCGGAATTGATGGGGCCGGAATTGATGGGGCCGGAATTGATGGGACCGGAATTGATGGGGCCGGAATTGATGGGGCCGGAATTGATGGGGCCGGAATTGATGGGGCCGGAATTGATGGGGCCGGAATTGATGGGGCCGGAATTGATGGGGCCGGAATTGATGGGGCCGGAATTGATGGGGCCGGAATTGATGGGGCCGGAATTGATGGGGCCGGAATTGATGGGGCCGGAATTGATGGGGCCGGAATTGATGGGGCCGGAATTGATGGGGCCGGAATTGATGGGGCCGGAATTGATGGGGCCGGAATTGATGGGGCCGGAATTGATGGGGCCGGAATTGATGGGGCCGGAATTGATGGGGCCGGAATTGATGGGGCCGGAATTGATGGGGCCGGAATTGATGGGGCCGGAATTGATGGGGCCGGAATTGATGGGGCCGGAATTGATGGGGCCGGAATTGATGGGGCCGGAATTGATGGGGCCGGAATTGATGGGGCCGGAATTGATGGGGCCGGAATTGATGGGGCCGGAATTGATGGGCCGGAATTGATGGGGCCGGAATTGATGGGCCGGAATTGATGGGGCCGGAATTGATGGCGGCCGGAATTGATGGGGCCGGAATTGATGGGGCCGGAATTGATGGGGCCGGAATTGATGGGGCCGGAATTGATGGGGCCGGAATTGATGGGGCCGGAATTGATGGGGCCGGAATTGATGGGGCCGGAATTGATGGGGCCGGAATTGATGGGGCCGGAATTGATGGGGCCGGAATTGATGGGGCCGGAATTGATGGGGCCGGAATTGGCAACAGGTTGGTCACGTGATAGCCTTAATTCTTCCATAACATGCATACCACCGTTCTGAACACAGAGTCTCAGCCACGCTGTATGGCATATCACATCGTGAGTGTATTCCTCCGCTTGTTGTGATACACTCGATACTGGCAGCCATGTTTTCGTCAATTCATTTTCTAAACATCGATTTCCCATGAATGTAAAACTTGTATGCGGTAAAATTCGAATCACAAGAGTGTAATATTGTGAACTCTACTAATTATAAGGACTTTGAATACAACAGCAATATTTATACTTCCTTGAGCGAGTAAGGCAACCAATCCCGTCTGCATAATCTTCGATACACACAGAAACCCACTGAGTGCTTTTGCTGATGAGGAATCATTAATTTAATGTATGCTTAGAAGGATTAAACTTAGAAAAACTGCTTCTGAGCTATCCGATAATATCGAACTTCGGAATCGAACGGATTCCTACAGAAGAAACTACCATTCGATTAACGTTCAACACAGACGGAATGTCGATTAAATTACTTACTGACTCCATCAGTCGATACACGAATGATCGAAGTGTGGAGCTCCTCAAACAGTGTGAAGGCAGTTAGACCACAGGTTCCGGCCAGAAAGCATTTACTTGCGAGAGTATAACCATAGATTCACGAAACCAGCCCGGACCCATAGGAATCCTTTTCGCTGCGTTTATAGTAGGTCCAAAGATCGCGTGCATTACTATATACACAATCGCACGTGCTCAAGGCAGTTTGCAGCCTTATAGACACGTTCGCGCTAAAAGTAGTTCTCAAATGATTTCCTGAAAATCTCATAGATTAGTTTTATTAGAACACCAAATTTGTGTTTATCTATCGGGATAAATAATTGGAGTGAAATAGAATCGCCTCTTTTTACTCTCAATGGTCTTCTGATCATGTTGAATTTTGATTGGTAGAATCATTGGAATGTGGAGCCGAAGTCACGTGACCAACCTGTGTCAGAGATACTATGTCTCTGTGTTCAGAATGGTGCATTGCGCTCAGCGCCCTGACAGCCGCGCTCGTGACAACTGTCCTGTGTTGACTAATTCAGATCTGACCAAGGCAATATTTTTTTTCTTTTTGTGGCAACAAATCATAGAAAATAAAAACTCAAACCTCACAAGCTATAATTTTGCCAGTTGTTCAGAAGAGAAGCTGACACCTTGACAGCACAGTGAAATTTCCTTAGAAGGATGGCCGATGAATTTAAGGAAAGGTTTGAAAAACACCTTCGAGAACACACTTACAAGATGATAATTGCACTGCTGTCAAAGGATGCACCTTTGAATCGAAAATTCTATTATGTCAAGGAGAGATTCGAAGTTATCAGCGTCGGAGGGGTGAAAAAAGTGATCAAGGTACGTCTCTCTCTCTCTCTCTCTCTCTCTCTCTCTCTCTCTCTCTCTCTCTCTCTCTCTCTCTCACCCACCCACCCCATGCACTAGTGTCTGTCTGCGTGTAGAATGGTTCACATTTAACAGAATGTGATAACATTCAACAGAATGTGATAATAACCACTAACGATGGCGATGAGGAGGAGGCTAATGATGATGACGACGACGACGATTATGTTGATGATGATAATGATGTTGATGGTGATGATGGCGATGTTGATGATGATGATGACAATGACGACGACGATGATGATGATGATGATGATGATGATGATGATGATGATGATGATGATGATGATGATGGTGTTGTTGCGCCCTATGACGTCAAAGACAGCGTCAGAAGCGGCTTACAACCTCATTGATATTTTTTGCATGATATCTCCCCCAGCAGTACTTCAAAGTGAGAATGGTCGAGAATTTGTTGCCTCGGTCATTGGCGAGTTGAAGGAAATGTGGCCTAAACTGACCATTGTGCATGGATCCCCTCGGCATCCCCAGAGCCAAGGCAGTGTGGAGAGATCAAATTGTGACGTCAAGCAAATGCTGGTAGCCTGGATAATTGATAATGACTCATCTCAATGGGCCGAGGGTTTGCGCTTTGTTATGTTGCAGAAGAACAGCTCTCCTCACCGAAACCTTCAAAACAGAACCCCACTTGAAGTTTTCTGCGGGCGAAAAGGTTCTTCAGGACTGGAAAGAACATCCCTGCCAAAGGACGTCATTTCCAGGCTTGAAAAATAAGAACTCATCGACCTGTTGAACGCAGGATCTCTCCCAACCGGTGCCGGTTGTGACGATGATGAAACTGCAGATCCACAAACATCGAGGGAAGCCTCCAATGCCACTGTGCACGCATCCACTGACGCCTTGAATGTCACTGTGCCCCCAGTTCCAGAGGCATCAACTGACGCCTTAAGTGCCGCAGTGCCCACAGGTCCAGAGACATCCATGGAATTCTTGCATGCCACTGTTCCTGTAGATCCAGACGCATCCATGGAATCTTTGAATGGCACTGTGCCCCCAGTTCCAGAGGCAGCCATGGAAGCTTCTAGCGCCAATGGGCCCGCAGATTCACCGACAGACAAACTTGGCAGACATTTGACTCTCATGCAGGAAATTCGGAAGGACGCCACTGAGGGTCAAAACAAAAGTAGGGCGGAAATGATGAGAACCACTGTAGCAAATATGGCACCACTCGCATCAGGTGATCCAGTTCTCATTCCTGTCAGCGAGTTTGATCATGGCCGACTGGATTGCAGAAATGTCCCTGGGGTCGTCATCAGCGCACAAGACGACATGTACCAGATCGGCACAACCCACGGCATCATCAACACGAGGTTCTCGAGGAATCGGATTATACAAGCAGATTTTCAGATGATCAGTTCTGACATGGTTGATGAGACACAAGTTCTCTCTTTCAGACAAATTGCTGCCTTTCATTCAAAGCATGGTGGGCAAGGCTTTTCAAAATGTTCTTGTTTAGGACAGTGCAAAACTATACGTTGCAAATGCATAACAAACAACACATTGTGCCACAGCCACTGCCAGCCACTGAGTAATGCCTGCAAAATAAGCATGATTAAGTTTTTTCTTTTTGGGGGGGTGTCTTGTTTTGTGGGTTTTTCCACCTTCACGTTTTCACATTAGTCCTGACATGGTCGATGTGACATTATTATTTCTTGAAGAAATAATTCCTTAAATTTAAGGCTTTTTCATTTTTAATGCAATGTAACATTTGTTCTTTATTTTTTCTTGAAGATATAATTCCTTACATTTAAGGCTTTTTCATATTTAATGTAATGTAACATTTGTTCTTTTTTTCCTTGAAGAAATAATTCCTTAAATTTAAGGCTTTTTCATATTTCTCTTTCGTTATGAGACACAGAGAGAGAGAGAGAGAGAGAGAGAGAGAGAGAGGGAGAGAGAGAGAGAGAGGGAGGGAGAGGGAGAGAGAGAAGGAGAGGGAGAGAGAGAGAGAGAGAGAGAGAGAGAGAGAGAGAGAGAGAGAGAGAGAGAGAGAGAGAGAGAACAGTGTGATTTTGGTCCTTATTATTTTTGCCTCACCTTAAAAATAATATTGAAATTACATCTGGATTTTTTAACGTATCACGCCCTACGGCTTTTTCATATTTAATGTAATGTAACATTTGTTCTTTATTTTTGCATTTGCAACCCTCTATCAAGATATAATTTGAAAACAATACTCACTCAAAACTACATCACACTTGTAAAGCAGAGCAAAAACTTACCAAACCAAAACTAAAAATGTCAAAAAGTTGCAAACAACAATGCAAAGAGAAGAAACTGAAAGCAAACAACAAAACTACATATAATGCAATGGAACAGGCAATTCTTGGCTAATCTGTGAAGTAGGCAGCCCAATTCACGTATTTTCTTGGCTTAATGAAGAAACATCAATGTCAGTTTTTGCCTAATACGTGAAATAGGCACTTTTTGCCTATTTCGCGTATTAGGCTGCCTATTTCGCGTATTAGGCTGCCTATTTCGCGTTATAGGCAGGCGAGAAACTTTGAGTTCACAGATTAGGCACCGCTGTTGCCTATTTCAGGGATTAGGCAAAAGGCTGCCTAATTCCCAGATTTAGGCAATTCCGACTTTTAGCCACGACATATATATGCGTACGCAATTTCTTCTCGTATCATTTTGAAACAAAGTGATATGAAAAAGTTATATATTTTTTAATATGTATCAATCCAACTGTTATACATTCGCTGCAAAATGTTAATGAAGTAACGTAAACCTCCGCCATGTCATGATTTTCGTCTAACAATCATATGTAAAAAGAGTTCAATTCTTTTTTGGCAAAAGGCAATATTTTCTTTACACGTTTTGCAAAGTACTGAAGTCTTCGCCAAGTCGTGGCCATTAGTTAGTCGAAGTCCATTAAGTACGCCTTATTGTTATAGAAGAAAAAGTACGGTGTTTAGGAATAAATCAGCACACGGAGTTTTCGTTTCTGTCTGCATTTCCTCATCTTTCTTTATTTCTTTTCTTTAATATGTATCTCATTCTCCATTTGTTTTTGGAAGGATCACTTTTAAAAACACAATCCTTTGAAACTTACACGGAATTAGAAATAGAAGAGTGTCCCTCAATTGTCTTTTTTACCAAGAATGAAAATAGTGGCGTGACATCTCATCTGATTTCCATCTTACCAATCCCCTGTTTGCTGCAATGCTTTACATATCTAATTCTTTGTCGTCTACTTTTACTCGGACTACCTTATCTTTTGATTTCAGTCTTACCAATCTCCTGTTTGCTGCAATGCTTTACATATCTAATTCTTTGTCGTTTACTTTTACTCGGACTACCTTATCTTTTGATTTCAGTCTTACCAATCTCCTGTTTGCTGCAATGCTTTACATATCTAATTCTTTGTCGTCTACTTTTACTCGGACTACCTTATCTTTTGATTTCAGTCTTACCAATCTCCTGTTTGCTGCAATGCTTTACATATCTAATTCTTTGTCGTCTACTTTTACTCGGACTACCTTATCTTTTGATTTCAGTCTTACCAATCTCCTGTTTGCTGCACTGCTTTACATGGAATTCTTTGTCGTCTACTTTTACTCGGACTACCTTATCTTTTGATTTCAGTCTTACCAATCTCCTGTTTGCTGCACTGCTTTACATGGAATTCTTTGTCGTCTACTTTTACTCGGATTATCTATCTTACCTTACCTTCCCTTCCCTTACCTTACCTTACCTTACCTTACCTTATATCATCTCCCTCCACACTCGCTCACACAATTCTCAAATTATTTCTGCTTTGGAGTGTCTAGGGGTATCACTAGTGGAGGGGGGATAATTAAGTCCCTCACTCTCGTCTCACGCTCACATGACGTGTGACACAATGTTCATTAAGGATTTTCTTTAATCAGACTTAATGATGAGTGAAATCAAATTCAAGGCAATATGAACGAAAATGTCAATCAATTCTATCAGTCTACTCTGACTGAAAAGTAGAGGATTAATTTCACTGACCCGAAACCAAAGTTGACCCCAGAGTTACTCACAAGTTCACGCAGATAGGCGATGACTCATCTCGAACTTTCCAATGATGAAACTTCTGCCCAAAACAATGTCCACTCAGAAATGGGCATTCACAAGCACACACTCTCTCTCTCTCTCTCTCTCTCTCTCTCTCTCTCTCTCTCTCTCTCTCTCTCTCTCTCTCTCTCTCAAGGCTCTACCTCTCTCTCTCTCCCTCTCTCTCTCTCTCTCTCTCTCTCTCTCTCTCTCTCAAGGCTCTACCTCTCTCTCTCTCCCTCTCTCTCTCTCTCTCTCTCTCTCTCTCTCTCTCTCTCTCTCTCTCTCTCTCAAGGCTCTACCTCGAAAGGAGAGGATCAAAAGGCCATAGACACAGCGGGTTCACATATTTGCCCAAACAAGCACGAACTTTCCAAGTGCACCAACGATGAACTTTCCAGGCGATGAACCAGGCTTCATAGTCAGGCGGAACTTGTTCTGCATTCATAGAGGACACTGTTCTTCTTGATATACAACCTTTCAGATGGTCGGGGGAGGATTAGAATTTTAACGTGTTTCATCTCAACACGGAGCTGTTCGAAAACACATCTGCTCATAAAGACATTCCCAGAATCAACTGAATTACATAATTCCAGCGTCTTTGACTCAAGAGATACTCACAGCCCATGCGCCACCACCTCCAACCAATCAAATCATTGTTGCATCACTGATGATTTTAAAAAACAGCCGGTTCAAACCGGTCTCAGAGTGCAAAGCTCAGCTTGTTCCCGCCAAAACATCGACATGGCGAACGTTTCAAACAATACAGAAAATGGAACAAAGGCCGAATCGTAACACCTTACCTTACCTTACCTTACCTTACCTAAACCAACCTGACCAATTACCAGTCCGTCCGTGCGTTCATCCGTTCCTCCCTCTCTCTCTCTCTCTCTCTCTCTCTATCTCTATATCTCTCTCTCTCTATGTCTCTGTCTCTGTGTTTCTTTGTTTGTCTCTTTCTATCTCTCAGTCTATCTTTTTTGCTAAACGTGTCAAAGTTCCATCAACGTTTTCTTAAAGGAAATCAAACTCGTTTTGACTTCATTTATAGATACACGAACCGATCAGCATCCCCGCTGTTCCATTTGATCTCATATCTAGACAATCCTCAGCGAAAAAAATTAAGCTGGTAACCAAACCCATGCAAAACTCGAAAATTTGCAGGACAAAAAGTTTGGCGGGAAATTCTGAAAGGAAGAGGTATTTCTCTTACTTCGTCTCACGCCACATATGTTTGACTCGGGTAATATTAAGCGAAAAATGAAGATGCTCATTCCCAAATAAGAGCCAGATCTTAAGCTTTTTTGTCCGCGTATTTTCTGTGCATGTACTTGGTTGAAGTGCCTCCCTCTCAATACCTTCTCGCTGAGATGCGTTACTGCGGAAATAGCCGCAATCTTTTCCCGCTGGTCCAATTTGTGTCCTATATTTCTTTTGCGATAACGATCATGCAATTTTCTAGACAGGCTTTCACGGTGCTATTTGGAAAGAGCTATCAGGGAGAATTCTCACTTCGGGATGGGGCGATACGAGGCACTCTGGCGTGACGAAATAAACCATTTTCACGTGGGCTCTGCCTATCCACTCTCATGCCTTTGCCGCAAACACAAGCCACAGAACTTGCTTTAATGCACACATGCCCCACCGTCTTTGCAATCGCGGTCGCCATGCAACTTAGCTGTGCATGAAGGGGAGACAAACGCCATGGAAAAAGCCGTTCGTTCCCCGAGGGAAAATTCCTTGCATCGATTTCCCCCTTATTTTCTCACCCAGATGACCTTCCATCCATCAAAACAGCCACCCTGATGACCTTCCATCCATCAAAACAGCCACCCTGATGCAAACTATGACTACGTCCCCGCAGCCCGTCATTGGGGGGATGAGGGGGGGACCAAGATGGCGTGGGTGGGGGATTGGAGAGTGGAAGTGTCGTGAAGGTGGGAGAGGTTGGGATAAGGTTGGAGTTGAGAGTTAATATGTCCAAGCATGACATGGTGATAATCTCGGTATGGCCCGGATGACGCCATGACAGTCTGAATCAAGAGGGAAAAGAGGAGGAGGTCGCGGGTTCTAGGTAGCTGTCTGGTCGCTGCAACTGATGTTTGTATAATGTAGTTACTTTCCTTTTGTAGGGTAACTACCCTACAATATGCCCTTTGTCGTCGTGACTGTTACTATTGAGGCAGGATTGTGTGACGAATAACGTGAATAAGGAAAGCAGCCTATTCATCCTCAACCGAAGTCCAGTGTAGATCCAGTCGAGAGGTTTAGGGTACTAGTCATGATGGCAGTATGAGTTATGAAGAGGGACCCGATCGTAGTCTTTACTGTTGCTGAGAGAAATATCTAAAGTGGAACATACACGCACACACTCACACACACAAACACACACACACACACATACACACATACACACATACGTGCGCACGTGCGCGCACACACGCACACACACGATATTCCTAAGTCGCAGAGGAGACGACCGCATACCAAAGCAAAAAATTCGACTAAGCAGAAGATGCTTTGCACGAGAATTCTACCTACTGAATGAACACTGTTGGAGCTCCACTACAGCAATGTTAGACTAACCATCTCTGCAATTCGTCCATCCCCACCATATGTTTGTTTTTGCTACAATGTGAGTTGTACATAAGCATTCCAGTCGGCTGCCATCGAACACCCACACGACCAACTCCTCCTTGTCCAAACCATTGTATCTGACACCTCGCAGTCAGCAAACCATTTTACGAGCTATCAGTTCTTGCTGTTTCAAACAACACGGGGGCACAGATCGAGGAGAGCGACGGGATGCCATGTTATATGACGTCAGATCTAGACGAGTTTTTGTCACGCCGTGTTTGTATGTCAATACTTCGTGCGCCTTTTCTTGCCACCTTGTCTTCACGGGCTAGATTGATTTGGTGCATCACAAATGTTTCTGCACTTCATGGATGTCATGTCACGCATGAATGACGCAGAACGGAATGGTCACAAGAGTGATGTTGACGAAAAAACAACGAAGAGGTCAGACGCATTTATCTAAATACTTATTGGTTTTAATCGACAACGTAACTTTAATCGTGAAATTATGCCCGATGAACAACGAAACGCTTCCCTTTTCCAATTACTAAAAATGTCTTACGTATTGACCTCCAAGTTTCTTTATGCCAATGCTCTTGCTCGTGTCCACAAGTACTGTCACAAGCGATTAAACAGCCGTCTTTGTCCAACAAGCAGTTACCACGACAACACGAGACCCAACAATCCTTTGCCTGATTGAAGACCAGAAATGAGAACTCGACCCACCGTCGGTTTTGAGGACATCAAAGGCTGATAAGGGCAAAAATCGATGATCTGTGATGTACAGACGTTCCATTGTTTGGTAAGCGCCAAGGCCTTTTCACCTCGTGTGTTTTCCCAGCGGACCTGGGTGCCTGTAGAAAGCCTGTCCCAGGAGGTCTTTCCTCGACGCTTTTCACAGGCTTCTGTGTCCACATAGACAAGTTTTGCTGTGCTGTTTATACAAATTTATTGATACGTACAGTACTACTGTAAATCAAATTGATGGCGGGATCGTCATGTTTATAGTGGATAGACGAAAATGGAGGATGATGGATATGATGGGCCAATAATGGTTAATGCAAAGAAAGAAAAAGAGGGATTGGATGACAAGGATCTAGGATGAATATGCCTACAGGCAGGCAGGCAGAAACAACTCTGGGTCGTTGAGTGCAATCAATGTTAGAGAGAAGGACAGCTGTTGTGGTTCCTCTCTGAGCCGCTGATTTTGCAACACTGCACTTCCGAAGAGAATCGGAACTTGTCCATCAATGCTCAAGTATTTTGCTGTCTGGTGCGGATGTACTCACTGATAAAGCACATAAAAACCGCTGGCCCTGAACCTCCAGGTTTTGGCATTAAAAACAAACAAACAAACAAAAAGATCGGGTTCGAACCCGCAACCTCTCGAGAAAAGAGGGGGGGGGGAAATAAAGTTCGAACCCGTAACCTCTCACGTGTACAACAACGGGTGGGGTGGATCTCTCTCTCTCTCTCTCTCTCTCTCTCTCTCTCTCTCTCTGTGTTTGTCTGTCTGTCTCTCTCTCGCTCTCTTTTTCTCTATCTCTATCTCTCTCTCTCTCTCATACCATACACACATTAAAAAAAAGAAGCTTCTGTGCGGATTCGAACCCGTACGCGCATCCCCTGCAACCAAGCATGTCCCAGCGACAAAAAAATATTCGACGCACTACCGAGTTAGCTAATCCATAAAGATGTAAGGGTGCAAAATTTCAAGGAAATACGTCCAGTAGTTTTTGAGATATCAGCCGTTAACTCGGGACTGATAGACAGACACACACACACACACACACACACACACACACACACACACACACACACACACACACACAAAGCTGTGAGGACCTCCAGTAAACCTGGAGGGATAAACTCATTTGAGGATATGAACCCTCACGGAAGGTCACTCAACACATAATCCAAACACCGTCTGCTCTCTCACGCATTGCGGCTCTCCAGGGAAAGTGTTTATGCGGTTCACTTTCGCACGATGGTCAAACAGATCCCCTCGCTGTCACAGTAACAAAGACCCTGGGAACATCGAACGTGTCTTTTGACCCGTGCATTCCGATGACGTCAGTGAGCTCAATGAAGCAGTCAATCCCGCAAGCGGAGCAACTTTGCCGTAGTCAGCCACCGCGCGCCACTGCGCAGTGTTTGTTGTGATGAGGGTATGGATAATGGACACTCGCGCTCTCCGCAGGAATCCTCGTCTTCTCAGAAGTGCTCGCGGATTCTGTTTCTGCCCAGACTTGCTAGGACAGACACTTGAGGGCTATTTCAGATTCAGAAGATCCATGTATGATTTCTGTCGGCAACAACGCTACATTATTTCTTTCATTCTCTGTCACACTTTTCGAATGTTAATGATCTTTGTTTAGGTATGGCTTCGTGCTTCACGCAGACTATTTCCCAGTGGCAGTGTAATTCATATTTATTCAGTCAACCATGTTGAAGATTAAGAAAAGGAAACCCGATCGATAAATGGCCACTGACAATTCAGGGTTAATTCACACCCATCCAAGGAAAAACAGCTTGCTCGACTTTTCTTTCCTAAGGCTTGGCAGTTTATAGCTGAAATGTGTCCTAGTCGCCACGTGTCCATGTTTGGTTGGTAAAAGACATGTGTGTAGACCACCCATTACGGGCGATCAAACGTACTTGGCACAAAGCAGACGACGTAAGGGACTGGGATCTTTGACTGTCTAATTATGGGTCGTGCTTGGTCAGACAAACAGCCTGGTCCACTACCGGCACTTTGTCAGCCCAGAACGTCGACTGCTTCGCAGTTGCTCGACTTGTGGATCAAAACAAGAGAAGTTCGTTTGTAGGAGAGAGCAATGACCGTGATCTGAAACAAGTCACTGTGTCCACTGTCTGCATGCCAGTTCTCTTCTACTTTTTCCGCGTTCACCTCCTGGCTTTTCCCTACTCCTCCCTACCTGCAATATCGGTCCAATTCTTCTTCATTGATCCCCTACCAGGTGTCCTTCCTACGCACTTATTCTCGAGCTCTTTATTTTCTCTCCAGCAAATCCACTATGTATCCCCCCCCCCCCCCTCTGTTCACTTCCTCCTGGCTACGTCCATGTAGTACTTCATTACTCATAGCCATTTCGTAACAGCTGTGCTGTTCCACGTGTCATGATGCATACCTCTGCACGCACCGACATATCTAGTCAATCTCCTGTCCCTGGCATCCCTCATGGCCTCTGTCGGCCCATTCACCTGCCACACCAGTGCAGATGCGTTCCAGTAGCTAGCAATTCTGTTGATAATATCTGTGAGTTTGATCCCTGCATACACCTGCATATCATACGAGGTTTGGCCTGACACTATTCACCGTACGTGGTCTGATCCCACGTAGAAATCATTTCGACCGCTGCTGTAAATGAGCTTTGCTCATGCAGAATTCATCCGCCCGATCTTTCAGCCCGTGTACTCATCCATTCAGCCAGATCACTTTACAAAATCCTTTCCTCTCGTTTCTACTAGCCTGTAAATTCCGAGCTCGTCCCTGAAAACCATTGTGCTCTCAGCAACTCTTGTCTGCCCTACCCTTGCTTAAATGCGCTTTTACGTGTAAACTCCTTACACGCCTGTCTTCTGCATTACCAACTTGTATTTCATTCGTCACTTTCTTCATTAGGTGTTTAGTGACATCGATAGCGGATCAATACTTCGTCCTGGGACGTCAAAGTCTCGGACGAAAAGGCACGGAAGCTAAGGGAAACTTTTTTGCGTGAGAAAGATGGAGAGAAAAACTGTTCACTGAAGTTGGCGAGAAGGTTATGCGTGGATGTATTGTGGTTGCGCCTCGTACCTCACATTCATTTCCAGGCTAATACCCCTATGGAGTGTCCTTGTCAGTGTTTAACCTCATCCTATCGATTCAGACTTCACGCCGGACGCCGTCCACTAAAAATGATTCACCTTCCAGCCAACAGCTCCATGGTGGCGGCCATCAGCAAAGACCCTTAGGCTGTGGACATTAGGAAGTCAGGCTTGAGCTGGACAAAGCGACAGAGTTCTGACATTATCCTAACATTCCCATTTCCTGCGTTCACTCCTAGGGGCTATCGACCGTAGAGAACGCGGTTGTAGAGAACCCGGGTGGGGGATTGAAAGAATCGATTGTGTCTCAATCAACGGAACCTCACCGACCATAGACGGGCTTGCCTCACTCAATTGAAGCGCCTCACGCACGTCGCAGCTGCGCATCGCTTCACCTAAAAACAAGCAGGACCAAACGTAGGTTACAGTCTGACACGTCCCTTTAGAGAGTTGAATACCGAGGTCCAATCTGACACGTCCCTATAGAGGGCTGAATACCGAGGTCCAGTCTGACACGTCCCTATAGAGAGCTGAATACCGAGGTCCAATCTGACACGTCCCTATAGAGAGTTGAATACCGAGGTCCAATCTGACACGTCCCTATAGAGAGCTGAATTCTGAGGTCCAGTCTGACACGTCCCTTTAGAGAGTTGAATACCGAGGTCCAATCTGACACGTCCCTATAGAGAGCTGAATTCTGAGGTCCAATCTGACACGTCCCTATAGAGAGCTGAATACCGAGGTCCAATCTGACACGTCCCTATAGAGAGCTGAATTCTGAGGTCCAATCTGACACGTCCCTATAGAGAGCTGAATTCTGAGGTCCAGTCTGACACGTCCCTATAGAGAGCTGAATACCGAGGTCCAATCTGACACGTCCCTTTTGAGAGCTGAATTCTGAGGTCCAGTCTGACACGTCCCTTTTGAGAGCTGAATTCTGAGGTCCAGTCTGACACGTCCCTTTTGAGAGCTGAATTCTGAGGTCCAGTCTGACACGTCCCTATTGAGAGCTGAATTCTGAGGTCCAGTCTGACACGTCCCTATTGAGAGCTGAATACCGAGGTCCAATCTGACAGGCCAACTCAGCCATGATTTGTTGGCTGCAAGGGACAAGAATGGATTAAAGATTTGGAAGCATGAAATTACTCATCGTTGACGGTTTGAAAGCAGGAGGCAGACAGGCGAACGAACCATTTCTGCTCGAACAGTAGTCATGTCCGATGCTTTGTAACGTCTCAACACACAGCAAATGCAGACAAGAGGTGCAAGTACTGGTCGTGTTCTATGAAATGAAAGGCGCCGTAATTACCTTTGTCACAAAGAGTCAGATTTGTCATTGTTATTCCCTAGTGATGAATGGTTTTCACCATTCAATATATTGTTGTCTGCCAATCATTACCCTGAGTTAAATATTTCCATTTCAAATGTTACTGATGGCGCTCAGAGGACACATTGCTTGCCATATATATATATATATATATATATATATATATATATATATATATATATATATATATATATATATTATATATATATATATGTTGTGAATATTCTAGATAATGCTGGCAACGTCGCAGGCGTGTTTACCAGTCAGGTCACGGCCTTGACCCGCGCGCGACCGAGTTAGGCTAATAATTATTAGCTTGTTGTGACACAGTAAGTCAGTCGCGTCGCAGTTAGGAATGTGGGAGTAAATGCGATAATGTGCTGGTAATTTCTAGAAATTGTGTAAAGGTATATAAGGAGCAAAAGCGAGTGAGAGAGCAAGAGCAGCAGATACGACAGAGTTAAAGGTGAGAGCTTTGACTCCCAGGGGAGCGAGTTTCTGCTGTGTGCTAGCGAGCCTCTGCAGTACAGAGACAGCAGAGTGAAGCTGTGTGAGCGCTATACGAATTGCTGTTGCTGATTTTCACCACTGTAGAGATCAGTGCGTGAATAAAGTTCATTGGAAACGATCACCGGAGTCTGTCACTGTGACTTCCTAGCGCAAGCCAGGAGAACCCCCGTACATCAAGATATTGCAGAGAAGAGTGCAACATTGGTACCACAGACGGCGAACAGTTGAAGCAGTGACAGTCTACGACGGAAATGGACGGCGAGAAACGCGTAACACGATCCGCTGCACGTGCAGAGGCGACAGAGCAACCGACCGAAGACATCGCAATGATGATGAGACTTCTGCTCGACCAACAGAGACAGCAGAGAGAAGCCCAGGAGGAGGAAAAACGAGACCGCGAGCGGAAGGAGGCAGAGGAGAAAGCCTACCGTGAACGGAAGGAGGCAGAGGAGAAAGCCTACCGTGAACGGAAGGAGGCAGAGGAGAAAGCCTACCGTGAACGGAAGGAGCAAGAAGAAGCAGAGCGTCGCCAGCAAGAAGCTGCAGACCGTGAGAGGGAGAAAGCAGAGGAGAAGGCAGAAGAAGCGGCATACCGCGAAAGGAAGGAGCTCGAAGAAAGAGAAAAAGAGGCACGGAGAGAACAACAAGAAGCAGAACGTCAGGGAGAGTTGCTGCAGACCATCAAAGCTGGGACGGAGGGACTGCAGAGGGAAATCGAGGCAGTGAGCTGTCGCCTCAGAGAGGAGATAGGTCGCATTGATGCTAACCTCCAGCAGGAAACAGCACGCCTCGACTCCCTGGAAGGAGAAGTAACCCGCCTTGACACCGTTATCTGCAGACTGGAGAAAAAGCTGGAAGAAAAGATCAGAAACCTTTCCTTTCATCGGGAGGGACAGCGTGGATATATCAAGTGTTATAACTGCAATAAGATAGGCCACATCGCTCGCCGCTGTCCACAGAGGAAGGAGAAAGCCACCACCTCCCAGGAAAACTCCACCCTGCACCGGCTCAAGAGCGTGCGCGTAGACCGAGGAGGAGCGGCGATCGAAGTGTACATCGACGGTATCCGTCATCAGGCACTGATCGACTCAGGAGCGACCATTTCTGTGATAAAGACTGGTCTGTACCCCTTCCAGAGAAGAGAGGAATCAGCAATGGTGCTCACTGACGTCATGAACAGACCGATCCCTGTGCACGGCGTCGTGACAGTGAAGGTGAAGGCCGGTGAGCTTGTTATTTCTCACCCCTTCGTGATCGCCGATATAGAAGATGACGTCATCCTGGGGATAGACTTTTTGCAGAAGCATTGCTGTGTTATAGACTGGGGACAGTTCCTCCTGCTGATTGATGGGCACCACGTGCAGTTGAAGGGTCTTGGGGGTGAAGGGAATGCTTCCCTGCGGCCCTCGGGTGCGTTGAGGCGGATCGCCGCTCAAGAGACGCCTCTGGCAGTCGCACAGAGACAGGATCCGGACCTGCAGCCCATCATCCGCTGGATGGAGGACAGGCCTGTCCGCCCACCCTGGAGGAAGGTCGCCGTTACCAGCCCTGTCACCAAGGCATACTGGACCCAGTGGGATGCCTTGCAGCTGACGGATGGAGCGCTGTACAGAAAGTGGATGGACGAGAAGGAAGAAACCTGCCGACTTCTCCCTGTTCTGCCGAGAGCCATGCAGGAGGAAGCGCTGAGACAGGTACACGATGACCCAGCAGCTGGCCACCTCGGAAGGCAGAAGACGTACCGACGCGTCTGTGAGCGGTACTTTTGGATTGGTCGACACAAGTCCGTTCGCAACTTGTGTCGGCGCTGTGCCATCTGTGCCTCACAGACAAGACCCCACAGTCGCCGTAGTGGCTCTAGCAAGACTGACAGTTCTGCAGTGGTCGCCAGGCCATTGGTGGATATCCCCCGTGACGTGCCCCAGGGTGTGGAACCGCTCCAGGGTATGCTGCAGGCAGTGGGAAAGTCCGCAAGGACACACCTGCAGCGGAGCGTGGACGGAATGAAGACTGGTTACGACCGCAAGGCCTATCACCAGATCTCTCCTGATGGCACTGCACCGTGGTACTCCAACCCACGGGCTGAGAAGGGATGCACCACCAAGCTTGCCCGGCCACAGAGAGGACGTTACGTGAACCGTGCCCGTCTCTGGAAGTACCAGGGAGAACCACCGCCGGACTGGTGGCAGTCGCCACGACGTCACCCTGACCCGACCAACGACGAGCCCACAGATCGAGAGAGACACTGTACCAGGGCCTTCCTCGGAAGACGAGAGCGTGGATGGAGCGACCCCTGATTACGTACAGACATATACGCGGCGAGAGCGGCGTGTGACACGTCCCTCTCGCTTCCTGTGAGGAGTTCTTTATTTTCAGTGACAGTATGGACAGTGGTCTTGCAGACATTGACCCCATGGACTGGGCAGATGCTACCGCAAGGAAGCTTTCGCCCATGTGTCAGGTTTCTGCATCTATGCCACTCATTTTGTAATTTTTGAACTACCTGGACTGGGGATTGACTCTTTCCCGGTATTTTGTTGTTGTTGTTGATGATAATGTTGTTGCTAGTTGTGTATTTTTGAGGTGCTAGTTTATAGTGTTT
>JAWQFJ010003075.1:41310-64247 GCA_034096865.1 Theodoxus fluviatilis
TGATGATGTTGATTGACGATGATGATGTTGATTGATAATAATTGATGATGATTGATGATGATTGATGAAAACTGCAATGTGTACCTTACCTTTTTTCTACTCCGTTTCTCTCTTTTTGTAAATAAATAATAATAATTTTAAAATTTAACAAAGAAGTTCTACTGCACCTACAGATGATCTCGTTAGCAGATTTATTTTTTCAAGCCGCTGTTGAGGGAAAAGTGAAACAAACAGAGCTAGCTGCTGCATTGTCCTTGTCTGTGCAGGTGAGAGAGTTCTACGCTGACAACAACAACCTGGCCATGTTCCTCGTCCTGCCTCTCCTCGTCCTCATCTACGGCGGATGCAGCGCCATCTACTGTATCGCCAAGTGCCGTCGCTACCTGCGCCGCCGGCACCACAAGAAGCTCAAGCAGTCCCTGGACCCCATAGACAAGGTAGAAAGAGGCTTTCGGGGGAAGAAATGGGACCAGGGCGGACCTGACGGGAGTCCTGCAGAGACGCGGTCCCATCATGACGTGACACTGCATAGGAGTTAGTCCAAGCAGGCACATGCAGCAAGCACTCGTACACAGGAGGGGGGGGGTGGGGGGGGGTGGGTGGGGGGGGTGGGGGGGTGGGGGGGGGGGTGGTGGGTGGGTGGGGGGGTGGGTGGGGTGGGTGGGGCGGGTGGGCAGGAGGCAAAGATTATAGGTTACACAAAGATAGCTCATGCCGAGCTTTTGCTATAGAAAGTTACAAGACCCTCGGAAACGCAGCGCCCCAAGCGGCTAGAACTATGGGGAAGTAATCACAACGCTTAGAGACATGTAAAAGTGCTTGTTTGTCGACGCGTTTCTGATGCGTTCCGATCATGTTTGTGAATACATTTACGGTGTAATGTGTAATAAAATGATTTGCTGCAATAATGGGGGTGTTTTGGCTTTGTTTTTTGTAGCAGGCGTTGTGAAATCGAAATATTTGGTTCATCGAAATGTGAGCCTATAGTCCGTTTCAACATTGCTCTGTCAGTGGAGACAAAGATTATTCGTCTGCTAGCCATCTAGGTACATACGGTGAGGTTTGTTTACTTATCTTCTGTGGGTTTTGTGCAGAAAGTATACGTTAAAACAGTCTAATATGACTATTTTCGATTAGTTTTTAATCTAATTATATTTTTGCATGCTTTAACGCGGCCGGATCTTTGGCATAACTCCCCGGGCGTGCGAAGTCAGTAGCGTCTCCACTGACAGAGCAATGTTTAAACGGACTATAGGCTCACGCGCATGCGCAGAACCATCCATTTCGATGAACCAAATATTTCGATTTCACAACGCCTGCTACAAAAAACAAAGCCAAAACACCCCCAGTATTGCAGCAAATCATTTTATTACACATTACACCGTAAATGTATTCACAAACATGATCGGAACGCATCAGAAACGCGTCGACAAACAAGCACTTTTACATGTCTCTAAGCGTTGTGATTACTTCCCCATAGTTCTAGCCGCTTGGAGCGCAACGTGTCTCGATCCTCACAACAATGAGCTAATGAGCTATCTTTGTGTAACCTATAATCTTTGCTGGAGGTAAGCCAAGCGATAAGACAGCAGCATTGAATTACACCTGTGGCAGGTGGACCTCCATCCTATTGCAGCGCCTTCTCTGCCCTTGAACGAATGTAATGCTAGATTCTACACATGCATTTTTGATACCTTTTTGCACTCGCACGTCAGTGCACGCATAGAAATATCATTAGCGGTGTTCGATGTTCCAGTCTGTCGTGCTGAAATTTTGCACCTGCTCATGCTCTTATTAACACGGTGGGAAGAGAGTTTTGCATATGCACAATGCGTGTGTGCGTGCGTGCGTGTGTGCGTTTGTTGTGCCTGTGTGTGTGTGTGTGTGTGTGTGTCTGAGAGAGAGAGAGAGAGAGAGAGAGAGAGAGACAGGCGGGCAGGCAGACTGGCAGGCAGGCAGACAGACAGGCAGGCAGCAGGCAGGCAGGCAGAAAGAGATGTGAGTGGTTTCCTTCGGTCATTGTAAAATGTTGTCTAACAATAGAAATGGTAAAATTATCATCTCAGACACAGCATTCGGAGAAATAGTGCTGATCGCTACTGTACTCGGAGAACCATTGTTCTGCGCTAACTGTGCTCATGAAAAACCAATTATTGTGTTCCTCAAAAGCTATGCGTTCAATTCGTGCATGAGACATCATATTTACTTCCGCATATTACGTGTTCGTTTCTTTCACTTCGTTATGTCCACATCTGAAAAATCTCAGAGATATTCTCCCTAGTAAAATCATGTCTCTTGGTAACATCTTCACTTGAGAAAGCACACTGACGCATATATTCATCTCAGCGAAAAATCCACATATGATAATTTCATTGAAGGCAGGGGGACTGTTACCAGAAGTTCCGAGATAGGTTAAGGCTTGTCGTGTCATCTGTTCAATCTCCTTGCATCAACCCGTTCGAGACACCACACTAAGAGTTCTTGTCTTTACGAAACTCTCTCCATCTCTGTATACAGGGCGAGCCCACCAACGACCTGAACCAGGCAGGAAAGGGCGAGGGCGGGAAGGGCAAGAGAGACTCCTCGCACCCCAACGTCAACGCCTCGTCCTCAGACATCCGTGTCAACATGGTTAGCCGCGCCACGCCTCTGCCCTGCATGACAGTGGAGGAGGAGGAGGGGACTCTCACCTCCAAGACCTCTACCCAGGCAGCCGCGGTTCCGCCCCAGCCCGTCAGGTCCACCGTTTCTCCACCACAGCGCACCTCGGACAAGGCTCCCCTGCTGTCCTCCCGTTCCACCAGCCAGAAGAGCATCAGCTCCGAGACCAGCATGGGCTACAGCGCCGACAAGAAGCGCGAGGAGATCCCCCTGGTGGCACCCCTTCACAACAAGGCCGACTCCTATAAGATCCAGAACCGCATCTTCTCCATGACACCGCGTTCCGACAGCCAGAGCGGACGCACTAGCGCCCAGGCCTACAAGGAAGAGCTCATGGCCAAGTTCGAGGCCCTGACCACGATGGCCATGGCGAAGAAGACTGCAAACATCCTCAGGATGAACACCGACATGGACAAGACTGACACCAAGAAGCCTAAGAAGAAACTCATCTTCATCGCGGAGTGAGGGACGCAACCTACCTACCAAAGGAAACTTCGAGCAAGGGCAAGGAAAACATTGTCTTCGCAAAACCGGTATGGTCATCCACTATAAAGATGGAGGAATCTTCTACCCTCATAATTAAAAGGACAAAATATATCTTAGATTTGAAATGGGGTTTTTCGGCGTTATCTTAAGTTTCCTTTGGGGCTTACACGAAGAAAGTGCAAGAAAGAACAAAGCCCAATTAGTTAAAATCAACCATTATCTTTTCATTAATGGTTGAACGGTTTCGTCCCTATTCAGAAGAAATTTACTGTGAAGTTTCGGCTTATCTGATCCTTGCTATACGCACCGCAACCTTCGACATGTTGGCTGCGAACTCTCTCAGAACAGACGTACATTCTAAATTGTTCACTGTTCCCCCGTGGACTACAATATCAATACAGCTCAAAATCAGCCTTTTCTTTGGGTCAGAAAAAGTAGATATTGTGGTCTTTTCTTCTTTGATTAGAAAGGACACATCGGTGAAGTTACACGTCATCACAGCAGAAACATCTCCCCCACTTTCTGTCGTCAAAGGTTACTCTATGCTGGAGAGGAGTCTGTCGAGGTGCTGTCAGTGGTGGTCGACGTTTGAGAAGGCAAGCGTGGCTGAGTTGGGACGCCGAAAGGCCGAACGAGAATGGACATTGGACATTTCCAGCAATACGCTGATTCACAATTTGCGGGGATCTTGTCAATGAGCTGCGCCATTGAGCCCCTTGCATCTGTTCTACAAGTCCGTCCAAAGTGACTCGTCTTTTGCAGTCTGGTATGTCTGACGTGTAAGGAAGAGCGTCCATGCAAACAAAGTCAGACGACATCCCTCTCTTCTTGAGCTCAGTCACCCCCACCCCCCTGCTCCCCGACTCTCAACCCCACCAACCCATTTTATCCTATCCAAACCCACCCATCCTTTCCTCGCCCCCCCCCCCCCCGCCCCCCCACCCCCCGCCCCTGACTCCCTCAACCTACTTCCCTCCCCCGGACTCATCTTCCATCTCTTACCACCACTATGGTTTAGTTTTCTCGCCATTCCTCTTTTGACTGCATTCTAATTGAAATTTGTATTTACGCAACACAATATATAAATGCAAATAATATTTTCATGTGAAATATTTTTTCAATTTGATAGTGGTTTTCGTGTTCTTCTATTTTACTATACATGCCAACAAAACCCTTCTACGGTGTGGAAATGTGAAGAAAGTTGATTAAGATTACAAAATATACCTATGCTATTTTAAGTACCCTTTACCAGTACGAGGATAGCGAAAAGACAGAATGGTCGCTGAACTGGGGCTGCTATCTTTTCCTAGGAGTTGCAGAACCTGGAAAGACAACCACTTTGGAAAGTTGATGCTGTTGTGTAGAATTGTACGTGTATGTTGACAAGCTTGTGGGCCCATATCCTATGCGTGTACCGTTGAGGACTTACGCATAAGGAAATATGTGCACCTTCAATAACTCCGAAATGATGGTTGAACTTAACTTTTACATGTACCCACTGAATACATAGAAACTAACGCGATTACTATGTGCAGGTTGTGGGTTTTTTTACAACTTATTTTTGACAGGTACATTTGATAAAAACTGAAAATGGCATATCATAATACAATCATGTCCATCCCTCTTGCTATGTTCAAGGTCTAGAGAAAGTTGAATATTCTCAGGCTTAGCATTGAATATTTGGCATCGATTTGAAGAGACTGCGAATGTTCCATACCTCTTGTAATCTTTCAAGTCTAACTGATGTTTAAAAAATAGTGTTGCATCTTGCATACTATCAAAATGTTGGCATCTACCCGAAAACTCTCGGACTTTCTTCGATGCATTGTCATGGGATTCTGATCAATTCGAAAAATGGTGGTGTTTTGTGTGACTCTCTCTCTCTCTCTCTCTCTCTCTCTCTCTCTCTCTCTCTCTCTCTCTCTCTGTGTGTGTGTGTGTATCGATCTATCGGTAACATAGCCCCAGGCATCGAATATCCATATTTGCCAGGCAGGCCTGAGAAAACATGGAGTCGCCTATGCGTTCGACCACGGTTCATTGATCTCAGCTAAAGGAGTGTGCATGCTTTTATTCTTCCTTTGAAGTCGGCTGGCACCCCGCCATGCCAAATCATTTGTATTCCAGCATAAAGCTGCACTCTCTCTGTTGCCTTGAATAGTTTGCTGACTGGAAACAATGTATACTTCATGTAGGTGTATCGGAGGCATATATTTTGAGTTTGCCAATAGTTCAGCCTATCACGTCTGCGAATTAGGAAAAGTAAAATTGCTGTTGAATCTATACTTTTATCATGTTCAAAGCAGTACATGAAACATCCTTTTAAATATTATTCATGAAATATTCTTTTAGATGTTGTTCCCAGACGACAATACTTGACTCAAGTATACGAGATGGCTTGAATCTTGTGAAGACGGTCACTCAATATATTTTTGTTGTTGAATATGTTCAGGAAGGTTTTTTTGCGGTCATTTTTGTGCTAGGTCTATTGTTTTTTGTATACAGTTTTGTGCAAGAGAAAACAATGTTTACATGTTACTTAGGGAAACCAAACGGTTTCGTATTTTTAAATGGATTTTTTAATGACTGGACAATGCAGGAGTTGAACAAATACGCTGTATTTAAAAGAAACCGTGTATTGTCTTGGAAACAGTTTTTCAGACAGCACAAACATTTTATAGGACTAAAATTAAGAAATATACCATTTGCCTCATTTCCAAAACCCCCATAGTCCCTTCACTGCCTCTAGTCGACTGCTGTCTGTGTAATCATTTACACATTGACAAAATTGCATACCCTATGTCACTCTAGCAAATAAACATACAACAATAGTGTTCTCAACAGAACTAGGTGTCCTATCAGATTTTTTATTCGTTGTGTTGAACTGGGATTACCCGCTCACTTCTGTACATCGGCCCAAAATTGTGTGGACACAGTGGTGGCAACATGTAGTCGAGTAATAGGGTATGTGTTGCATTCTTTATCAAAACTGCTGCATGTAATGTGTGTTATTCTTTTACGCGCGGGTTGATAATGAAACAAGCAAAACGATTCTTACACAGCAAAACTGCTGAAGAGAAAGCTGTGAGTGAAGATAGTTTCTCTCCGTCCCCCCCAACTAATTGTCAAAGCATGTAGCTGAATCACTTCTGTCGTATTGTGACGTGCTGATGTCCATAAATTTATCAAACACTTATAACATGTCTATTTTCATCGCTTTATTGATCACAAAACAAAGGCATTTTGCTGTGATAAAAAGTGTGTCTATCCAAATCGCACTACCTTTGTCTTCTCTAGGGTTTCTGTTTCCTGTCAATTCACGTATGTGCCTGTTGTACATTTGTTTCCATTATTAGGTGTGAACGTGATTTCAAAGTGATTATTTTGAACCTATTAAAAAATATACGTATGTCACCCTGCTTACTGAGTTGTGCTTTCAGAATACTTTCAGACTCGAGACACAAACGGTACGAGTCGATAAGGATAAAGGACCTATTAGTTACGAGCGAACCTATAGGAAACGTAGACGAGCACTCTGCACTTCAAAGAATTCAAAATATTTATTCAGATAATTCAGATGCTATTGCCCCTAACTGATTACGCCAGGCAGCTGTATTTAAAACATGCGATTCCAAAGCATTGATATGGACGAAAATATGTTGTCTCAGTCATTGCTCAACACTGGACAAAACCCTCATAGCGTTCTGCGACCATCCAAACCTGCCTAACCAGTCAGGTCACTCTGTGATGGGATCAGAACACGCTGATGCGTATTCGCCAGAACAAAATAGAAAACGCTAAACTTGGGTCAAGCAGAGTAGGCCTACAATTGCCTTTCCAACTACACTGCGACAGCTCAACATGCCACTTAAATGCGATAAGAACATCCAATTAAGAGAACAATGGCCTCGCGAAAACTGCGCTTCTGTCCGATATGTTATGTCATAACTGTCGCACTGAGGCCATTGTTGTTGCAACGGACAATTAGGGGAGCACTTTACCTATTCCTTATGCCCCGTGGTAGGCGAGACAAACGTTGATTCCTTCACCATTATGATCCTGATACCTTCACAACATTTTTCTTTAAACCTGCGAAGATATCCCAGGTCTTATAATGATGAAAACTGGCTCACATTAGAAAGAGCAGCTCTGCATTGTGCTTTTTGTTTATGCCCTTGCAACGCAAAGCTTGTCATTCAAGAGCAAACGCCCACACGTATTCTGATTTGCACGTAGACGTTAGGATGTATGATGAGTATTTCATGCACACTGCTTATCAAATTGGCGTCTTGTCTTGACCGCATCGAGTGACACCCAGCACGTGCAAAACAGTCTGTCCTGTCGCTGTGGCGAGGCGAAGAGGAGCGACAGCAAAAGCCTGGCGCGTTTGTACGATTTGTACGTGAGTATCGCGATGAGTACGTAGGCTTATGTCAGTACGACAAGTGAAAGTAAAATGACTGCTCATTCGTAAAGCTCGGTAGTTCCTGTTAGATCTATGCTAGTAATAGCACTGTTTGGTCCCTTTTTACCATCTGTAGAGTTATGTTTTCAATGGAAAGACTACAAAATAAATCAGTTCATTTGCGATCGTGACTTAACACATATTGTTATCAAACGATGGCAGCCAATAAATAGAAGACGTTCACGCCATGAACTCTTGCGATTCCTTATGCAGAGTCAAATAGAACAGAGAGAAACACGCCTCAAGGACCTACGGCGAGGACCAAGCCGGCGTCCTCCTGCGGCGCGTTGCTTAGCTTACTAGTTGGCAATTGATTTCTCGCGAGCCAGCCGAGGCGAGGATAGCAGGGACAAGATCTCTCGGCAATGGCCAAGCATTATTTGGCAAGGCGAAAGTCCGAGAAAACATTGCTGTGTCCAGACGCGAGAGTTGGTGAAGATGTTGCTGTTTGACGAAGTAACTAGCGATACAGTGACATCACAATTTGTTTCACTTGATGGAATACACTAATGTGACACCTCGATTGGCAAGAAAACTTTGTCAAAGAAAAGGAAGCAATCCGGATGCACACGTAGACAGTTTTGTTGAAAGTGTTGTGTCTCTATAAGACTCAAGGTTAATTCAAAGATCAAAATTCAGAGAGCGCACATATATGATGTATTGACGCTTTGTCATATGGGCTACATTTAATTTGTAAAATCTCGACAAAATTTGTCCAAAAATAACTTATTGACATCATCTTCAAAATATACAACTGAACAAACGACAAATATTTCCCTATACGTACAGTTTTTTTAATTTTCGGACAGTGACATGCTCATCACAGGCACTGGGGTCTGTGACCGCAACCCAGTTAGCTTGGTCTCCGCCATTTTGAAATATCTCTCGAGCCGTGGCTAAATACCTCCAGAGCCTCTTCGGCAAAATTCTCATCTCTTCGCGAGTGAGGAGTTGTGGGAATCGCACTCGCCTCGCGCTTTCCTGGCGTTCCTTCCCAATCCTTGCAAGAGCGTAAGCAACACGCCCCTGGCTAGCGTCTGAGTGCATTAGCGTCCTTAGTCCTCCCTGCCCCATTTTATTACCCCTCCCGCCATCTCCGACCCGTGTCTCCCTGTCTCTCTCCCCCGGTCATGTTCTATTCCTCCAATGAAAAGCTTTCCCAGCTTTTCTCCCATCAAATTATAATGCCTACAACATCAATAGCGACCTCCATAAAGGCTGCTGCTTCGTAAGGGAACAATGGCGAGGTACACTAGGTACATTTCCATCTTGCACAATTAACTCCTATTCGCTGGAGTGGTGCTTACGGCTTGGACAGCTTATGCAAATGCCACGTCCATGCGTTTACATTCTGGGCTTGCATTTGATTGAAACTGGAGCAGGCGTTCGTGACCTCACACAGTAGAATGGCGGGAAATGGGTGGCGTCGGGACAGGACGAAGCCAACGTCCCGTAAACAGCTGGTACCGGATCCTTCCGTGCAGCACGCAACGCAGAGCTCCGCAACACGTCGTCGTGAGCAGCGACAAGCTGCCTCGTTTTAGAGGCCAATCAATGATGCAGTGTATCGAACCTCCTTGAGGAACCACAGACAATCTAACTTTCGTTCAGCCTTACCTTTTTAGGAACACTTCCGCGCGACGACCGATACTGAATGAAAAGTGTACGTTTTTGTTCCCTGGATTTTCTGCTGGATTCGAAAGAATAGCGTTTCAATGGTGCGCATGACGTATTCATGGTCTTTATAGCCTCTCCTACATCACCCTGGGCCTTCTCCTACGCAGCATTGTTGGTGAAAGTCGCTCTATATGCAAAGTAAATGTCACTGGTGTTGAGATGGTAATGTCAAAAGATGGCTGATGTTTTTTCAGTCTTGATTGTGACGAATTTTGAAATAGGTCAATGAAAATATTGATTGATTAGAAATTGTACACCTTATGTAACAAAAACACCTGAAACAATAGGGGGATTATTCTTGACCTTGTCATGAAGATGCTGTGGCACATACTAAAAGTGGAGGGTTTTGTTCAGGTTGCATGATTCAAGTATCACACGCAAGAAATTTCTTTTTTATGGGACTGGAAATGTAAATCACGGAATCGACGTCATCCTTGATATGTCCCAACTATGAAAGGCATTCAGATACAAACTAGCACATCCGGACACTCAGACACACGCACACGCGCGTGCACACACGTAGGCACACACACACTCATCCATCATCACTTATATGTATGTATGCGTGAAAATGACCTACAAACATATGTACATGTTTTGTGTGTGCGCGCACTTGAGCAGGGTACACACAATAACTCATTACTTCGATCAGTAAGTTTTGAACATGCAAAGCTGCACATTCATGTAAACATGTTTACTGATTTACTCTATTTGTCCTCGTGGTATAATAAGGCAATCTGGCAAAGTTAAGAAAAGTATCTATGAAAACAAACATAACAGAAGTACACTGCATGTGCGGATCCCCCCCCCCCCCCCCCCCCCCCCCGATACTTAGGCCAACAGTCCCTTGAGTCACTATGAAAATTAATTTCACATTCACTTAAGACTTAAATTTTAGTCAAAGTTCAAGGTGACCAGAGTTACAAAATTATACGACACCTTGCAATTAAGCTGACGGCCAAACAATCGTGGGCTACGTCAAATGAATGCGTAGCAGAGGATTGTGTTATGCAGAAACAACTGAAGTATAGTCATGAGCGTTCGCGGCGGATGTTCTCGTGGATTGGCTCCAGCCTGAGAAAAGCTTTGGGCTATTCGGACGCTCGCCGTTCGTGTCGCGATAGCTTTCGAAATCGAACTGCTATCCTCTTGAAGTGCAATTCAGGTGGCAGTGCCCATCAAGCGGAGTGGGGGGCCTAGAAGTGAACATGCTTTGCAGAGAAAGAGGCGCTCGTGAAAGCTGTTCTCTCAGCACGCTTTGCATGTGGAACACTGAGCCCATGACCACGATTGCTGTCTTCATACAGGTTGACTTTTGGCGAACACGTGCTTAAGTCTCAAAGCAGTGGCCGAGGACTCGTGAAAAAATCAAGTACCCATGCAACATGTCCCGAGCCAACTCAACATTGGGCTGATTCGATCTTCTTTGATGCGCAGTGTTCCGTCATCATTCTAGGGAACTACGTGACATGCGCAGTGGAGTGTGTGGTGGACCTGCCCTTCCAGGCAGCTCTGTACAGTGTGGCTGCGTGAAGCGTTCTCCTGTACGTGGCCTTCCTCAACCTTCTCATCGTGTTCCATCTCGTTGCGCTTCCGCTTCTGCCGTCCATCGCAGTGGCAAATGTGGTTTTGCAAGTTCCCACCATGATACATCGCATGGCTCCGGGCTTTGGCAATGCGTTTCGCCTGACCTGACCTTTCTACTCTAGCCTCATACCCCCTCTCCCTCACCATCATTCGCTTTCTCCCATTACTTCCGTTTCCGCTGGTCGTGTGACTCCCAAGCCTCCAGGGTCCGTCCCAGCCTGGTTGTACGTCAGTAAGAGAGGAAATGCATAGACCATGCATGGTTGTACGTCAGTAAGAGAGGAAATACATAGACCATGCATGGTTGTACGTCAGTAAGAGAGGAAATGCATAGACCAGGCATGGTTGTACGTCAGTAAGAGAGGAAATGCATAGACCAGGCATGGTTGTACGTCAGTAAGAGAGGAAATGCATAGACCATGCATGGTTGTACGTCAGTAAGAGAGGAAATGCATAGACCATGCATGGTTGTACGTCAGTAAGAGAGGAAATGCATAGACCATGCATGGTTGTACGTCAGTAAGAGAGGAAATGCATAGACCATGCATGGTTGTACGTCAGTAAGAGAGGAAATGCATAGACCATGCATGGTTGTACGTCAGTAAGAGAGGAAATGCATAGACCATGCATGGTTGTACGTCAGTAAGAGAGGAAATGCATAGACCATGCATGGTTGTACGTCAGTAAGAGAGGAAATGCATAGACCATGCATGGTTGTACGTCAGTAAGAGAGGAAATGCATAGACCATGCATGGTTGTACGTCAGTAAGAGAGGAAATGCATAGACCATGCATGGTTGTACGTCAGTAAGAGAGGAAATGCATAGACCGTGCATGGTTGTACGTCAGTAAGAGAGGAAATGCATAGACCATGCATGGTTATACGTCAGTAAGAGAGGAAATGCATAGACCATGCATGGTTGTACGTCAGTAAGAGAGGAAATGCATAGACCATGCATGGTTGTACGTCAGTAAGAGAGGAAATGCATAGACCATGCATGGTTGTACGTCAGTAAGAGAGGAAATGCATAGACCATGCATGGTTGTACGTCAGTAAGAGAGGAAATGCATAGACCATGCATGGTTGTACGTCAGTAAGAGAGGAAATGCATAGACCATGCATGGTTGTACGTCAGTAAGAGAGGAAATGCATAGACCATGCATGGTTGTACGTCAGTAAGAGAGGAAATGCATAGACCATGCATGGTTGTACGTCAGTAAGAGAGGAAATGCATAGACCATGCATGGCTGTACGTCAGTAAGAGAGGAAATGCATAGACCATGCATGGTTGTACGTCAGTAAGAGAGGAAATGCATAGACCATGCATGGTTGTACGTCAGTAAGAGAGGAAATGCATAGACCATGCATGGTTGTACGTCAGTAAGAGAGGAAATGCATAGACCATGCATGGTTGTACGTCAGTAAGAGAGGAAATGCATAGACCATGCATGGTGCAGGTTCGATCGGCAGGCAGCTGCGGACTTTCGTCATGCATTCTCACCAGTCTTCAGTTGCGTGGGGACAGTGTGATCCCATCTTGGGGTCAGCGGAAACGCATGTCATCAATCTGCCGCCAAGGCGTGCTTACCACAGAAACGAACACGTTTTTGTTTAACGATTAAAAACAAACAGGTCTTCAACTGATGTCCATTTAAACACACTGAAGAAGTATGCTGTATCGCTTTGTTCCTGTGGTTATTCCAAACTGTTCTCCTTCTGCAGCAGTCCTACTTTTATCGTCCATCGATTCTTGGACCTCAGTACATGTCCACCTTGGGCTGTCGCCATCAGTCAACTTTCACACTCGAAGTGGTCTTGTTTATCGTCAATGCGTCTTCTGTGGGGATGGTGAATGCACGTTTTGGTCAAGGAGCAAATCGATAGTCCCCGTTGGCTGGTTCACAGATTGTTTTCTGTTGTGATTACGAGTATGGGTTCAGATGTGGCGCACTCGGCGGGAGCGTCTTGTCGGGGATGTTTTTGCGGAGAAGCTTTGTTGACGCCTTGAAATGGAAGTGGGTCGATTAAACAATCCAAATCCTCGACTTTTGCACATATTTTGAAAGACGGGAGCACGTTGCGGAAGAGTGGCGTGCAGGACAATTGAATAAAAAGACAGCTAGCTACCACAACATTTTCACCGTTAGAGAAAATTATACGTGTGCTGCTTTTGAAGGTATAAGAATCCATTTATTACCGACATATAATAGTTATTTCTGTAAAATTCAGAGAACCTCGTAGTCGCGTGAACGAAAATAAGTCGACCATGTCGGACATAGTTTGACGCTTTCGTGGTATGAGTTTATTAAAATGTGTTCAAAAGAGGGCAATGTCTTTTTCAACAGTTTGCGGAGCATATTGCAGAACTTGTGCTGTCCCTGGGTAGTACAGTTCCATTCGAGTGCCCGGGTTAGTACTCCCTGGAGGCTGGGGGTTAAACAGACTCGTCACGTCTTTCTGCACGACTCATAAAAGACAAATATAATAAAATCGAGACTATAATTATGTTCTAACCAGCTCTAGCAATTCTGTAGTCAGTCGTCCGACATAGCCTACAGAGGCTGATAGGCCGTAAAGGTTTACTCGTTCATTCATTCATTTGTTCGTTTATTCGTGCTCTCATCCACCACTTCACTCCACTCCACTCCACTCCACTCCACTCCACTCCACTCCACTCCACTACACTCCACTCCACTCCACTCCACTCCACTCCACTCCACTACACTCCACTCCACTCCACTCCACTCCACTCCACTCCACTGCACTCCACTCCACTCCACTCCACTCCACTCCACTCCACTCCACTGCGCTCCACCACTCCACTCCACTCCACTCCACTCCACTCCACTCCACTCCACTCCACTCCATTCCACTTCACCCCACTCCACTCCACTCCACTCCACTCCACTCCACTCCACTCCACTCCACTGCGCTCCATACTCACCATGCACTCCGTTCCAATCTCATTCCAGTCCGACCTGGTCCATGCCATCCACCTTTATATTTTGCACCATTATTCAGGATAATCCCCGTGGACAAATTCTTCCCGTTTTATTGCTTGAACACACGCACGCACGCACGCGCGCACACACACTCATACACACACGCACGCACAAACGCTCTCTCTCTCTCTCTCTCTCTCTCTCTCTCTCTCTCTCTCTCTCTTAATCGATTGAAAGACTGCTACATCCAAGAGTGGAATAACAAGAACTTGAGCAGCCTAAGATACAAATGGTATTCAACCTTTAAGCACAACTGGAAATTGGAAGAGTATCTAAACTTCCTTGATATGAAGAAATTCCGAGATAGCGAAAGAGTTTTATTCGATTTAGATACGAAGTGAATGTTTTGCAGGTAAACAAGAGATACAATTACGATCAAGACCTACTATGTCCATTTTGTAAGAAGAGAGAGGATGAGGCACACTTTCTGTTGACTTGTAAAGCTTATGACTACTTGCGGAAAAAATACATTGTTTAGTACTTGGATAAAAGACAAAATCCAGAGGTTTGTGCACCCCTCTCGCACGGAAAGGGCCAGAAAAAAACACAAGAGCAGTGGCATTATGCGTTCGAGATAAGAAAACAAAAACTGGCACCAAAAGTGGTCATTCATATACTTGAGACCAACAATGATGTGTGTGAACTAACGAATTAACTATGCTGTTTTGTATAATTTTTTATGTTGTTTTTTCTTTCTTTTTATGTACTTGTAATGGGCTGATTGCTTAGCAATAAAATTCAGTTCAGTTCAGTTCTCTCTCTCTCTCTCTCTCTCTCTCTCTCTCTCTCTCTCTCTCTCTCTCTCTCTCTCTCTCTCTCTCTCTCTCTCTCTCTCTCTCTCTCTCTCTCTCTCTCTCTCTCTCTCACACACACACACACACACACACACATACACACTGTAGGATGGCTCATTGTTTTCGACGAAGACTTCGTTGGAGCCGGTAAGTGATGGCAGCCCGAGCAAAAAGCTTCAAAGCCTGTGACTTAACTGTCAGGCAGAGGCCAGCAACAAACCAATTTTTCTCTCTAAAGGAACTAGATGTTAGCAAAGAGGAGGCGTCGTCCATTTTTAAAGAGAATAAATGTATCCTTGCAAAGATGTTTGTTTCACGCAGCACATGAAGTACAACGATCAAGACGGGAGTCTCGAAAAGAAACGAGACAGCTGCTTAAATGTCAAAACAAAACGTGCAGATTGCGTTAGGCGTTGCGCTGATCTCACATCGACAGTCAAGCTTGTAGTCATCATTAACAACGATCGTTTTTACTTCCTTAGCAAAGTGCAAGCGCCTCTAGCAAAAGTGCAGAGATTGGCCTGCCCAGCCCCGAAGAATCTGTGAGGAAAGTCGAGGTAACTGTGCTGTTTTCATTTCTGTGTCAAGTGAGTCAGAAGGAAAAGTTTTTCACACTGTCATGTACAGCACGAATTGATGAAAGAGAACCGAACAGTATATGCTACGCATTACCGCTATGAAAAAAGTCGCAGATACGATACATTAGAAATTGAGAAGGTGAAGCGATCTTGAGCGGATATAAATTTATAGATGGACGGACGGATGGATGCACACACACACACACACACACACACACACACACACACACACACACACACTCTCTCTCACACACACACACACACACACACACACACACACACACATTAGGGGGGGGGGAGATTTTATTAAATGATTTATCATCACTCACTCACACTTCTCCAGGAGCTTTCCTCTGTACCCCATGGACCACGCATTCGATTATCTTCCATCACAGGGCCTAGAAGGCGGCGTGTGTGCAGCACGATGATGGTGATTCTAGTGGAGCTGGGTCAGGCCAAGGTGATGCAGTGGTACCAAGGACTGCGACGCCTGGCATCTCGTCTGGGACTGGGAATCCCCTGGCTGACCCGAATCACCCTGGTACTGCTGGTGCTGAGTATTCCGCCGTCGGTGTCCCTAGCTAATGGCGCTGATATTGCTGCCGCTGCTGACTTGCATGGGCCTGTTCTTTCTGGGCCTGGGAATTGTCACGACAGTGATGCCCGCAATGTGTGTCTACTTCTCCCTGTCCGTGGGCTACCGCATGATGGTGTACTTCTTCACCGCGCTGGAGCACATGCCTTTGTGAAGTCATACTTCCAAGTGTGTGGACTCCCCCCCCCCCCACCCTTGAAGCTCGCGCTCTGTGTTTCGAGGGAGATTCCGTCCCAGCGAACGTCATTCCGCTTGTTGAGGTCCTTCCCGATGAAGTTCGTAAAACCAAGTTGTTGTTGTGTTGTGTGTTTTTTTGGGGGGGTGGGTGGGGTGGGTTTGGTAATTGACGAAGTTCTCAGATTAAAAAAATATCCCGTCTGTTGCATGTACGATTACCTTCTCCCTTTTGCCATGAACCGATTTCAATCCTTAACCCAGCTTGCGGGAGTGTTCTCGAAATAATCGCATGCAATATGACGAAAACGCCAAGACGGTAATCCAGGGCAACGCCAAGTGTATAGCATGATGGTTGGTAGCCGGAGCTGTTTGTACAGACCATACTTTCCTGTCTACATTGTGTATTGTGCCTCATGGATGACACGTCTGAGATATATATGTTCTCAACATTTATCAAGTTTGAATGTTCGTGTGCTTCAGGTTGAAGACCGAAATTATTCCCTTTTCATTTACATGACACTTTCTATTCATTTTTCGAGTCAAAAACGAGAAAACCGCATGGAGTCTTTTACGCTCCGTCGATGATCTCAACGCCACGCTGTTTGAAAGAAAAGTGTTTATTCCTGGTGTTTTCATTGTTGTACTGAAATTGTTTTCCAAAACGTGACTGAGAAGGACTCTTCGGTGACTAGTACTTCATGGCATAACATCAACAACTTAAAGCCTTGAAGTATCTTCTAGATGTGACTTTACCATGGGTTTATGATATTTTACTACAAAGAAATGAAGCATAGAAGTGAGGGGCCATTTCTTTCTGCGAATACTTTGAGCACCATGTATCAGTAGTCCAACAAGTGATCAAGCTGACGGGGAACCGACGCACACCTATCGCCTACCTAGCCTCATTGTATTAATGTTTCGTATGGCATCTATATTTTTCCTTTTCTTGCAGTAACTTGTCCCTCTGTATCACCTCTCTCTACAAACTCTAGCATTGTGTTTGAAGGGATTTTTAATTGCCTGTCATGTAAAAAGAAAAATGTCAAAACTCAAGATAAGTTTTGTAGCTTATCACTTCTTCCGAAATTGGCAAAACTCGCAACGACAACAAAACTGAGTCGAACCCATAGCAAGAAATGGAGTGACTCCATTTCAACCTGACATTAAAAGTATTCATGCCACACCTTGTAGACATGCACTAGACTTTTCAAATCGATAAAAGAAACATTCAAGTTTATGTCTCATTTATTCATTTTTAAAAATAAAGCAGACTTCAGGCGATCTGGTAACTTACAAAATAGCAGATTTTCACACTCAGGTTATTCATCGAATTTCCCTTGTAATAAGTGCTTATTAATGTTTTTCGTCGGCATATTGCTTTATCTAGATAAATAATTGGAAATGGGAGTCGGGTTTCCTCTTGTTTGGGAGCTCAAAGACTTGATTCAACCCAACCCTCCGAAAGGTGGCTGAAAACCGGTCACAGATCTCGAGTAAGAAAATGGCAGCCATTATCAGCGCGATTTTAACGTATGATAATACATTGTTCGGTGTAGTCATGTACGTTTCTTTTTTATCGTTGGAGATTTCAAATCAATCAAAAGATACGGGCAAAACATTGCCAACATGGTTATGCACGCTTCAACAAAGCTGCGTTCGAAATGTCCAGTGTAGTTTTGTATATTTCTTTTCGAGTTTTTAGGTTTCAACTTCACCAGAAGACATAGCAACAGGGGCACGTTGCTTACGCTAGGAACTTTGTTAGATCTTGCGAGGAATAGGCCGGTGTCAACATGATGACAGCAGATGTAAAGGCAGTCAAATGTTTGACACACGTTGACACCGGTCTATTAATTGCCAACTAGAAAGCTAAGCAACTCGCTCCATGGCTATGTCCGTTCTGGCAAAGTTGCGTGCGACGTGTTTATCCGCCAGCAGAATACGTATGACTTCGCATATAATCACTCTATTTTCCCCGCGTTCCGTTGTAGAGCAGTTGTAGAGCAGTTCACATCTGCTACGATTACACATTCCCCCACAACAGGTAGAGTAGCTTTGATTGGTTGGTTCTTTTTTATGACTTAAAAGGCACATTCTCATAAAAAAAGAGGCTTTTGAAGGCCATCTTTGGATACATGAATCCAAAAAATGTTTTCACATCAAATGTCATCCCTCTTGAAGAGACGAAAATGATTCCCTGAGCTTTACATCACTGTACATAATTAAATATTTCCTCTGCAAACATGCCGTTCTTCCTGGAATATGCACAAATGAAATAATAATATTGTAATCAAAACATCTCGCTTTGTCATTTTACCAACTTTAACATTGTTTTCTCTTTCACGGTGACGTGTTTGCATCAATCAACGTTTTTAAGGAAACGGTTAGCTTGCATAACGATGCAACTCCCCTTCTGTGTGAATGATTTAGCTTTGGTTCAACGTCTACGACGTGCCAAAGCAAAATCAAAAGTATTTACAGAAACTTCCCTTCCATTTGTCTAAATTATGATTACCAGTTCCTGGCAGCCAACCCCAAGCGCTCTCCCCTCTTGCATGAACGAATGGTCAGCCCCTCAGCCTCTACTCGCTTGTTGAAACCATGTCTTTGACAGGCGGAGATTGGCGAGGCGCAGTGCCGTGGTTCTATCCCTGGGACGGGGGAAAAAAAATCTGGATTCATTTAAATAGCATGCCCTTATTCAACATCAACGTTTGCATAGTGTAAACTAACATCTAGTAAATGTTTGTAAAATTCTATCTTTTCCTTCCCCCCTCCCCCCCCCTCCTCCCCCCCTCCCCCCCCCCCTCCCCCCCCTCCCCCCCTCCCCCCCCCTCCACCCCCCCTCCCCCCCTCCCACCACCCCCCCCCCCCCCCCCCCCCCCCCCCTCATTTAATATTGTTCGTTGTCACGACTCGTGTAACATGGCCTTTACATTATTAGTGCGGTTTTTCTTGCAATATTATGGGTGATGCACGTGGAATTTCGTGTTTGGTGCTTATCCCGTGCAAGGATAGTCAGTCGGGGGCCGTTTGCACGGTAATGTGAACACTCGTAAAGTATTTATCTAGGGATTTGATGGAAGTAGAAGCAGGTGATTTTGAGCTTGGAGAAAGGTTGGTGGATTTATGTGCTTGATTGGGGAGTCTGAGGGGAAGAGGAGCGTATGAGTGTCGGCATTGGCCGTGGGCGAGGTGCAGTCCGTTAGGAATTGGTTGGAGATACCGGCGTTGGCCGAGGGTTACAGGAGTTGGCGCCTGTTGTTGGCGTGAGGGGGTTTGTCGGAGTCTGTGAGATTGCCGGGGTTTTGTCGGTGTTTTCGGGTCTTTTGTGTGTATGAGTTGTGATTGCCTAGAGAGAGCTTTCCCTGATTGGGTTATCGTCTTCGGTATTTGTTGTGTAGAGGCGCATAGACCGGCTTGCTTACGCGGGTTTGTGTTTGCAAGTGTCAGGTCATATTGTGTTAATTGTAATTAAATCCACTTTTCTTAATTTGCATGTGTTGTGATCCTTTGTAATTGTACATTCGTGTGTGGAGTGTATACGAGTGCTGTTTTGGGCAATAAATGTCGTCGATTGTCAGGTGGAGCAGCCTACCTTGGGTGTGACATTCGTGAGGGCACAAGAAGGTAGGAAAATAATCCGACACACCAAAGCCGGTCTCGTTTGACCAAGAATACACCTAGCCTAGCGTTGCCAAATGCATTGTTGAGAACTTAATGATTTTTGGACTCCTTTTGTATGCGCGTGGTGAGTGTCAACATTTGTTGGATTACGTTTCTCTTCAAAGCCACGTCCATTCTCTGCAGCGCCAGATATTTTTTAAAGAGCTTTTACGCTTCAAGGCAAGGGATTGATTGAGTCTACCCGCTCAAACAACACTACCTGGCGAGTGGGGGGAAAATCGATGCGCGTGCTTGAGGCTTTTGAAAGAGATGGATGGGGAGTGGTACCAGAGGCCCGTCACGCCGTTGGCGCTCGTTGCCGGTGTCGTGAAAAAAACGTCCTTCGAATTCCTCCACACAAGATCTTTAGAGCGTATGTCTGCGCAAGACTCGACCTGAACTGCCAGCTCCATCCAGCTGGGCCGCGTTGCATTGACGCGGGGTCTTGTGAGGCTTAGGCCGGCCTGTGTCAACATTTGTTGCCTTTACATATGCTTTCATCGTCATGACACATTTTGACACCGGTCTATTCCTCGCAAGTCCTTGCAATACACTCGCGTAAGCAACGCGCCCAGGACGCGTCAATGGCAGAGGTTGATTGGTCTGGAAGTGTCAGACAAACCGCTCGCGACAGTGAAAGAAATGAGTGAGGATGATAAAAAGTGCTACTTTTCAACTTCTAGTTATTCATCGAACTGTGCCGCTGACAACGCCTCGTTACTAGGGTCCCGTATGTGTTGATACGCAAGCCTGATGCGGGGTAGGCAAGGAGAGCAGCAGGGGAAATGCGAGCTTTGAAGACATCCTCGATCTGGCTGCAAAGGCACGAACTCTGTAAACACATAAGCGGCATACCGGAGCGCCGTACATTTTGATTTTATGCCTCCAAAAGATATGGACTGAAGGAACATGTCTATGGATAAAATTAAGAATGATAATACAGGGGGGGTGGGGGGTGCGTGCGTGCATACTTGCGTGTGTGCGTGAGTAAGAGAGAGGAGGGGGTGGGGGGAAGGGAGAGCGGCAGTCGACCTGGCGGACAAATGAACTCATATTGATGAACAGTTAGGGATTTGGCTTAAAACTAAACGGATGGGTACAATGTACCTCTTAGGTAACTGATGCCCAGAGCAGATAAACTTTTCTTCCTCTTGTGTCTTTCTGAACTGGACATTGAAAGCCGTTGTCATCAAGGCATCTTCTTTTTACTTTCAAACTAGACCCCTAGCTATATGTGCATTAATTTTTATCATGCCTTCGAAAGGCTAAGTGTAAACCAGAGGAAGGTAGGAAGCCTGCAAATGGTTATTAGACTATTTTGTTATATGGCGAAATCAATGATGATCATTATCCTTTTATCTTTCTTGATGATGTCGCCAAGTATACCGATCAGTAAAGGTCATCATCCCCCCCACCCCCACCCCCACCCCCACCCCCCCCACCCCCCCCCCCTCTCTCTCTCTCTCTCTCTCTCCAAAATCCTAATTCATTTCTATCTTCCTTCGTAGTGCAGTCGACAAGGTCTGTAGTCCGTTAATCAAACACTTTATACTTCAAGCTCTGGGACAGTTTTCCAAACCCCCAAACACAAGGCAAAAATCGCCCTGGGCTAAACTTGTCACAGTCAGTGCAGCACACACTGCCGAAAAATACTAGCAACACACATAAAACAAGTCCATTGCCCTGGCGGTCAATAAAAACGCCAATGCCGACCCCCTACGATAGTGGGGGCGTAAACTCCCATACATTGCATATAATCTTGTACATTTCTTCACAGAACAAAGGCACTACTCTCTTATTTCCTTGGGTCATGCTCTCTGTCTGCTCCGCTGACAATGTGACTACAGTGGATATCTGTGCCATTGAAACGCCTATTTTTCGTCGTATTCGTTGGTGTTGTGTGTGCAGCCAATGGATGAAAGTACAAGTACCATGTGAGTCTAACGTGTACTCGAATCTTGACTTTATTTGAAATTCGCTGAGTTACTGACGGTTTCTCTAGTGCGAGGTGCTCACGCTCAGTCGCGCCATACCCGCTAGCTGGACGATGGTTTTATAACGTTACTGTATGTGCAGCCTAAGGGCGGATACTATCAAGTGAGTTTATAAAGTGAATTCATCATTGCACTGATTGTGACTCAATTTGAACTCCTTTGTGCGACTGACAGTTTTGCTAGTATACGGTGTTCGCGCTCCGCCACGCTCAACCCGCTTGCTGGACGGCTGTTGTTTTGGCGTTGCAAGGTGTGCAGCCCACGGGGGAATTTATCCTGTCAGCTTGAACGTTTTTTCTATATGTGTGAGGCTTTCGGGTGAGAACAGTCGGGTGTATTTAACGTGGGGTCATATTTGACTTTATTTGAACTCCTTTGCATTTTTTATATTCGTTGTGAGAGATATCCTCGCATCGTCGCGCTCAGCCATGGGTGTAGATATTGACTGTTACCGCCGGCGCATTGGAGCGTTCGAAGCGTGCATGCGGCCGCGCCGTGTTCCGCAGCGCTGCCCTCGATACAGCCCGGAAGCGAAATGGGATGTGTTCACTGACTTCTCAGCACGGGTGATGATCTGTACTCTCTCCCTGTGCGTTCTTTGGGGTTACGGGCTGGTTGGAAGGGCAGTCGTCAACTCTACTTGTGTCAGGAGCCTCTATGCTGGAATGTTGGGTCATGATCTGATTGTGTTGCCGCGCACTGAGGTGCTGGGAATCATCGCGTGTGCTATGTGGTGGACATGAGTGGCATTTTGCTCCAGTGCAACGACGTAGAGCGCAACCCCGGGCCTGTGAGAAGGAGGATGTTGATAGAATTGTCCAAGGGATGGGTGAAATGATTATGCGAAGAATGGATGAAATGGAAGAAAGGATGAAAGGGAGTATAGACAGAATGAGAAATGACTTAGGTGATTTGGACGCGAAGCTTTCCTCCATTGAAAAGGAACTAGGGGCCATGCGTGACCAAATTAATGATCAAGAAGCAGAAGAATAGATCTGATCGCCACGAAAGTTACAAAAGAATGGAAGAACAAATAGAAGAGCGCGAGATCCGTGACAGGCGGGACAACCTCATTCTGCACGGGCGTTCCCGAGGTGGACGGTAAGCGTGAGGACAGCGAGCGAAAGTTCGTGGAGATCGTGAACTCCGTGCTGCAGTCCCAATCCAATTACTGACATTGTTCCGCTCACAGGCTGGCACGAGAAGACAGGGAAATCGAGACCTTGATCGCCAATTGCCAGAACAGCTGTCAAGT
>JAWQFJ010003076.1:0-2500 GCA_034096865.1 Theodoxus fluviatilis
AAACTCTGGAACGATATCCCAGACAGACTGAGGAAATCTCCTTCAATACAGACTTTCAAGTCACAGCTAAAAACTCTTTTATTCAAAGGGTGAACGTGTTGAGCGCCTTGAGCATGCCTTTGGGTGTGAGATTGGCGCTATATAAGAGCCAAAATATACATACATACATACATACATACATACATACATCTGTGCACCTGAGGTGTGTCACATGGAGAAAAGGGGGAGGCAGAAGTGAGGGCATGACGGGAAAATCATCGTCAGGCCTCTGTGACACAGAAGCAATGCCCGAGGAAGTTGAATGGGTCACCTGTTGATGGTTCTCTGACGATGGGATTCGGCCTCATCGTCTGGAGCGTTCGGATATGAACCACACTGAAGACGTGAATCCGGTTTGGACCTCCATTAGTGTTGTGTACATGGAGGTCATTGATGATGCATACAGAAGAAATTCATGGAAATGTCAGGAACACCTGGCTGTTGATCTTTTTTTTTGCAAACAAATACAGGGTGCTTGTGTGGACCATTTTTGCTGCAGTCCAGTAACAATTTTGTAATTTGCATTAGAGTAAGCCATGGAGCGTTAGAGCACCCATCCTCATTGTTTCACTCCAATTATTGGGAAAGTGTTTACGTAGAAATATATTACCTTCTTGATTTTTGCATACATTTTATGTTTTATACAGTATAGAACAAAACATGATTCTGGAACAGTGGCAGCTGCTCTGAAATAGTGTTCTGCCTTTGCTTCTTGTATACATGGCTATTGCATCCTTATCGTTGTGGGTGTGCATTTTTGCAAGACCTGCAACCATTCAAATGTGAAAGTCTGGACGTCACGTTTGCGTACGAAACGGGGAGTCTTTTTCCGTGGTTTAGATGATCGCATTGAAGAGGGGCAGTAAGTATCCATCCAGTTTCGACACCACGTTGTGAAGGTTATGGACACAGTCGTGTAGTGAGTCCCTCAAGCGGGTGGGAAGGCGATGTTCAGAGGCAGTGCGTTTACCTGAGCCATCCTGCCAAAGAAGCCCATCAGAGTGGGCCGCCTTGCTCTCTGGGTCGCTGTGTGTGCTGTCTGGGACTAGGACAGTGGGACTCGCCACACCAGGGGCTCCTTGCGAGGGAGCCAGTCTGCCTGCCTGCCTGCCTGCCTGCCTGCCTGCCTGCCTGCCTGCCTGCCTGCCTGGTGAAGAGACAGGATCACTGCGTGTCTGTGTGCTCCACGTCCCTGACTGTTTGTCTTGCCTGGTCCTCTCCTTGTTGGACTTCGCCGCCTCTTCCCTGACAGAAGGGCGGCAGCCCCCGTGTTTGCTTTCCATCTCCTCCCAAGTCTGCCCGGCCTGTCCCCTCCGTGGTTGGCCTTCACCGGCGTGGCAGTGTGTGTGATGTGGTGAAAGCGTTCCCGTCCGCGTCACCTCACGCCTCGCCTCACGCCTCACCTCACGCCTCACCTCACGCCTCACCTCACGCCTCACCTCACGCCTCACCTCACGCCTCACCTCACGCCTCACCTCACGCCTCACCTCACGCATCACCTCACGCATCACCTCACGCATCACCTCACGCATCACCTCACGCATCACTTCACCTCACGCCTCACCTCACGCCTCACCTCACGCATCACCTGACGCATCACCTCACGCCTCATCTTTCGCCTCTGCTGGTCCAGGGCGCTTTGATCTGTGAACGCTGCCTCGGGGTTGTCTGTCTTAGGAAATTGCTAGATTTCCTCACTTGTAGTGGTTGCCCTTGTATTTTTGTCTGTCTTTAAAAATTCCTAGATTTCCTCACTTGTAGTGGTTGCCCTTGTATTTTTGTCTGTCTTTGGAAATTGCTAGATTTCCTCACTTGTAGTTGTTGCCCTTGTATTTTTGTCTGTCTTTGGAAATTGCTAGATTTCCTCACTTGTAGTTGTTGCCCTTGTATTTTTGTCTGTCTTTGGAAATTGCTAGATTTCCTCACTTGTAGTGGTTGCCCTTGTATTTTTGTCTGTCTTTGGAAATTGCTAGATTTCCTCACTTGTAGTGGTTGCCCTTGTATTTTTGTCTGTCTTTGGAAATTGCTAGATTTCCTCACTTGTAGTGGTTGCCTTTGTATGTTTGTACTTGTGGCCGGCCAGACACTTCTTCTTTCGATTGTGTCTGTTTTGCTGTAGATCAGTGACCTCCTCGCCGAGGTTTTCGTGCCTGATTTATTGCTCGTCTTGTCCCCACCTCCCACCCCCCATTCTCTGTCATTATGCTTTTTCCTTGCCCTCCTTCTGTTCACGTTTCTTCCCTCCAAAATTATGAGACTTGATTCTGCACTTGTTGCTTGTCTTCTGGCCTCGGCAATATTCTTGTTCCTGTGTCTGACTTTCAAACCGCCTCTGTTCCTGTTCTGCTTGGAGTTCCTCAGTAGGTTCTTGCACATGTAAAGCTCAGAGTTCTACTGATCACTTCCTCGTTTATTCCAGTTCCTTCTTATCTGATCATTCTCCTATGCCTGTTCAGGTTTT
>JAWQFJ010003076.1:7500-17500 GCA_034096865.1 Theodoxus fluviatilis
AGAGAGAGAGATATATGCATGCATATATAATTCTACGACACACCTTGAAAAGACGAGAGGGGGGAGGGGCGAGAAGGAATGAAAGAAGAAGGGGACAGACAGGCTGCCACTTGAAGAACGGCCTGGATGAGAGAGTGTCTGCAGAAGTCTGTAGGGGCTACACAAGAGGCGCCAAGATCGCAAGGAACATGTCTCGTGGCTGTCTTTTGAGACAGCTGGCTCCATGGAAGGATGGCAGGGGGGTAAAAAAAAACAGCTTCGCCTGATGAGAAGAGACAGAAAGGGAGAAGGAGGGGCAAATGGACTTGCAGACAAAGCGGCTTGCAGGCTGACAGTAAGATGCTCCAGATGGCTGCCCGCTTCCGTAGCCAGATCAAAGGCCGACCCGCTCCGCCAAGAGGCTTAGCGTCTCCTGCATGCCCTCACTCTATCAAGGGGATGGTCGGTGGCGATCGGGTGAGGGAAGGGGGGAAAGGAAAGGAGCGATGGAGAGAGAGAGAGAGAGAGAGAGAGAGAGAGAGAGAGAGAGAGAGAGAGAGAGGGGGGGGGGGGGGGTTGGGGTGACGGCAGGCAGATATGCAGACATTAACTTGTCATACACAGCCTGACAAGTATTGCAACTTGAGAGAGAGAGAGAGAGAGAGAGAGAGAGAGAGAGAGAGAGAGAGAGAGAGAGAGGGGGGGGGAGTGAGGGGGAGAGAGAAGGAGAGAGTGAGAGAGAGAGAGAGGGGGGGGGGGGTTGGGGTGACGGCAGGCAGATATGCAGACATTAACTTGTCATACACAGCCTGACAAGTATTGCAATTTTTGTGCTGATTTTGAACTTATCGCCTATAAATCGATTCCTAGTGGGAAGGTTTCTTCACCAGGGAGATGGTTAGGGATTCCAGTTGACGCATATCTGCATAATGTCTCCCGGGGCACAATTTTTATAAGACATACCCTACCTACTTAAGGATGCAAAAGATAATTTGCATTGCAGAGCGAAGATCACGCGCATAGGAATGTCAATGCCCACCCTTAAAACAAACTCATAAAATGGGGACGCCATGCCCTTTTTCTCCTTCAGGAGAGAGAGAAAGGGAAAAAACCACCACACATATGCATTGCACATCGGTACTCTCGGTTACCGAAATATTTTGTATTAGATCAACTGCGCATGCGTGACCTGGGTGTACTATTTCCGTCCGACCAGCAGACGACAGTTGGGAGGAACTAGGGTGATCTTGCCAAGACCTGAAACCTCAAACCCCTTCTTTGTCGGGTAACTGTGGCACGCCAGGGGGTGGGCTGGGGATTTAGGGGTGCGGTATTTAGGGGTGGGTTTGTGATTTACGGGTGGGCTTGGGTTTCCTAGGAATTAAGGTCAAAAAGAGAAGGAAGGATGAAGGAGGGTTCAGGCGGGGTGGCATTAGTTAAGCAGGAATTTTGTTCGAAAACTCGAAGGATTAGGAAGAGATTTTTGTAGGTTTGGAGCAGCATTGGGTATGAAGTCATCTGCATTTCACTGGATGTTTATCAATGTTTAATTGTTTTGATGCTTTAGCTAATGCGAGTTTTCCGCTCAGCTCGTGCTTTATTTAGCTTTTCATTTGCCTCAGTGCATGCAGCTTTCTCTTGCGGACACCCCCCACCCCCCCCCCCCCCCCCCCCCCGTGCTACCAAGCGAGCTCTTTTATTATAAGTAATAACGTGATTAAAGCCTCCTGTGTTTTCATTTGAGGCATCAGTAGAATAGAGACGTGTGTATCGCATCACTTGTCACTGTTGTTCGCCTTATTACTTACTTCCTAGAGATCTTTTGTGGTGGAACGTCCAGGTGCATTATCCTTAAAACCGTTTTGAGTGTTTGTGGTTGAGTTTCAGAGGGGTAAATATGAACGTTGTTTGAAACACTGGTATAGGTGTATCCCTGCCCCCCCCTCTATCCCATCTTCCTCATCATGTACCCCTTTCTCCCTTCCCACCCCCAACTCCCCACCCCAACCTTCTTTCCATCTCGTTCACTCAACTTGCACCCCATCTCCCAACCGCGTCTCCTCCATCCTGTAATTCCACCCACCCTTACCTCTATGTCTTTTGTTCCCTTCGTCTTTCTTTCTTGGCCGCCCATCCTTCTTTCTTGGCCTCCCATCCTTCTTTCTTGGCCGCCCATCCTTCTTTCTTGGCCTCCCATCCTTCTTTCTTGGCCTCCCATCCTTCTTTCTTGGCCTCCCATCCTTCTTTCTTGGCCTCCCATCCTTCTTTCTTGGCCTCTTATCCTTCTTTCTTGGCCGCCCATCCTTCTTTCTTGGCCTCCCATCCTTCTTTCTTGGCCTCCCATCCTTCTTTCTTGGCCTCCCATCCTTCTCTCTTGCCTCCCATCCTTCTTTCTTGCCTCCCATCCTTCTTTCTTGGCCTCCCATCCTTCTTTCTTGGCCTCCCATCCTTCTTTCTTGGCCCACCATCCTTCTTTCTTGGCCTCCCATCCTTCTTTCTTGGCCTCCCATCCTTCTTTCTTGGCCTCCCATCCTTCTTTCTTGGCCTCCCATCCTTCTTTCTTGGCCGCCCATCCGCCTTTCTTGGCCTCCCATCCTTCTTTCTTGGCCGCCCATCCTTCTTTCTTGGCCTCCCATCCTTCTCTCTTGCCTCCCATCCTTCTTTCTTGGCCGCCCATCCTTCTTTCTTGGCCTCCCATCCTTCTTTCTTGGCCGCCCATCCGTCTTTCTTGGCCTCCCATCCTTCTTTCTTGGCCGCCCATCCGTCTTTCTTGGCCTCCCATCCTTCTTTCTTGGCCGCCCATCCTTCTTTCTTGGCCTCCCATCCTTCTCTCTTGCCTCCCATCCTTCTTTCTTGGCCTCCCATCCTTCTTTCTTGGCCGCCCATCCTTCTTTCTTGGCCTCCCATCCTTCTTTCTTGGCCTCCCATCCTTCTTTCTTGGCCACCCATCATTCTTTCTTGGCCACCCATCCTTCTTTCTTGGCCTCCCATCCTTCTTTCTTGGCCGCCCATCCTTCTTTCTTGGCCTCCCATCCTTCTTTCTTGCCTCCCATCCTTCTTTCTTGGCCTCCCATCCTTCTTTCTTGGCCTCCCATCCTTCTTTCTTGGCCGCCCATCCGCCTTTCTTGGCCTCCCATCCTTCTTTCTTGGCCGCCCATCCTTCTTTCTTGGCCTCCCATCCTTCTCTCTTGCCTCCCATCCTTCTTTCTTGGCCGCCCATCCTTCTTTCTTGGCCTCCCATCCTTCTTTCTTGGCCGCCCATCCTTATTTCTTGGCCTCCCATCCTTCTTTCTTGGCCGCCCATCCGTCTTCTGCCTCTCTTCTTGGCCTCCCATCCTTCTTTCTTGGCCGCCCATCCTTCTTTCTTGGCCTCCCATCCTTCTTTCTTGGCCGCCCATCCTTCTTTCTTGGCCTCCCATCCTTCTTTCTTGGCCTCCCATCCTTTCTTTCTTGGCCGCCCATCCTTCTTTCTTGGCCTCCCATCCTTCTTTCTTGGCCTCCCATCCTTCTTTCTTGGCCACCCATCATTCTTTCTTGGCCACCCATCCTTCTTTCTTGGCCTCCCATCCTTCTTTCTTGGCCGCCCATCCTTCTTTCTTGGCCTCCCATCCTTCTCTCTTGCCTCCCATCCTTCTTTCTTGGCCGCCCATCCTTCTTTCTTGGCCTCTCATCCTTCTTTCTTGGCCTCCCATCCTTCTTTCTTGGCCTCCCATCCTTCTTTCTTGGCCTCCCATCCTTCTTTCTTGGCCGCCCATCCTTCTTTCTTGGCCGCCCATCCTTCTTTCTTGGCCTCCCATCCTTCTTTCTTGGCCTCCCATCCTTCTTTCTTGGCCGCCCATCCTTCTTTCTTGGCCTCCCATCCTTCTTTCTACCTTTTCCATCCCCCTTTCTACCTTTTCCATCCCCCTTTCTACCTTTTCCATCCCCCTTTGTGTTCTCTTCCTCTCTTTTCCCTTTCTTTTGTGTTCTACCGTGACCCCCTTCTCACTAAACCTTCTCTGATGTCCCGTTTCTCTGTGTGGAGCCCGTTCTCCAGGTGCGGACAAAGCCTGGACAAGGTCTGGCCCTCCCTGTCCCCCTCCCAGCTTCCCGCATTCGCCCTGCCTGACCCCCTCTCGATTTCCTTTGTGTTCCCCCTTCTTTTGACCCTTTCTTTCTTGGCCTTCTCTTGCCCTTCTCCACCGGGCACCTCTCTTTTTGTCCCATATCAGACGCCTTCTTTTTCCCTGCGTGTTTTTTATTTCTTGGCCCCAGTGTGTCTCTACTCAGTGTGTCTCTACCCAGTGTGTCTCTGCCCAGTGTGTCTCTGCCCAGTGTGTCTCTGCTCAGTGTGTCTCTGTCCAGTGTGTCTCTGCCCAGTGTGTCTCTGCCCAGTGTGTCTCTGCTCAGTGTGTCTCTACCCAGTGTGTCTATGCCCAGTGTGTCTCTGCCCAGTGTGTCTCTGCCCAGTGTGTCTCTGCCCAGTGTGTCTCTGCCCAGTGTGTCTCTGCCCAGTGTGTCTCTGCCCAGTGTGTCTCTGCCCAGTGTGTCTCTGCCCAGTGTGTCTCTGCCCAGTGTGTCTCTACCCAGTGTGTCTCTGCCCAGTGTGTCTCTGCTCAGTGTGTCTCTGCTCAGTGTGTCTCTGCTCAGTGTGTCTCTGCCCAGTGTGTCTCTGCTCAGTGTGTCTCTGCCCAGTGTGTCTCTGCCCAGTGTGTCTCTGCCCAGTGTTTCTCTGCTCAGTGTGTCTCTACCCAGTCTGTCTCTACTCTGTCTGTCTCTACTCAGCCTGTCTGCCTGCCTCTCTCTCTCTCTCTCTCTCTCTCTCTCTCTCTCTCTCTCTCTCTCTCTCTCTCTCATTCTCATTGTTTGAAAGATGAGCCAATGAGAACCAGAAGCTTATGCTTTGAATATGAGCTGTTAAAAAACTGGTGACGGCCAGACAGGAAAGGTTGCTCATTTGGTTTAGTTCATTGGATACTTGTTTATATTTTACTGCACAGAAGTAGATAAACATTCCAAGAATACAGTAGAGTGTTAATATTACTTTCAGCTTGCCTAACAGCGTTCAATGGACTTCGCTACATGACAGCTTGGCAAATCAGCCAAATTAGTCGTGCCAGACTGTTCTACATTTGTACATTAGTGCAGTGTTTGTTGTAGTATTGGGATCACGCACCCATCCACCCACCCATTATACTGACTCATTTCTGTTTGCACTGTCATTTCCACACCTGGCTGTCAACGCTGTCTCGCTGTCCACCTACCCTGCAACCCCTCAACCCTCCGCGTACTGCCCTCATCCTCACTTTTGCTCCACACCAAATAGCCCCCCCCCCCCCCCCCCCCCTTCAACTCCCTTACTAGTCCGTACATAACACCTTCCCTACCGCCCCACGCAGGGTCGCACATCGTAACTACCCCTAAACACCCACCCCACCCCCCTCCTCCCCCCCATCACCTTCCACACTCTACACAACGTCTTACTCCTCTTTTAGCCTATGTAACAGCCTCTGCCTCTTAACACCCCGCGCGGGACACTTTCTTCCCTTCTCCACCGCTGCATCCGAACCCACCCCCACCCCCTCTCCCACTCACTGCCAACCTCATTGCCCTCCACTTTGCGCCGCGTCCGACCTTCCAACTTCCATCCAAACATTCCTCTCGTATCTGTTCCTGTTCTCGTCCCTGTTCTCCATGTGCATGTCGTTCTTTGCCCAGGGTAAGTGAACAGCAGCTCCAGTCCTGGGACGGGTTTGAAAATAGGTAGTCGATCTTGGTCGCAAGATCATGCTTCGCAGTAAGAGCTAGCTATAAAAAAAACTACCCAACGTGACGAACTAATGCGCATGCGTAGACGTCACGACAAGAGGTGAACTAGCCACATGTCAATGGCCGACGTGTTGCCGGTTCATTCAGAAAACGCTCTATTTCGAGATACTAGCAACCCATCCAAAGAAAATATAAGCCATGCACAGCATTAATTTATCAAAGGTGTATGTTGAATGCATTAATAGATCGTGAAACCTCCTACAGTTTACACATCGAATGCAGGGGCGGGTTTCAAAATAGGTAGTCGATCTTGGTCGCAAGATCTTGCTTCGCAGTAAGAGCTAGCTAAAAAAGAAACTACCCAACGTGACGAAGTAATGCGCATGCGTAGACGTCACGACAAGAGGTGAACTAGCCTCATTTCAATGGCCGACGTGTTGCCGGTTCATTCAGAAAACGCTCTATTTCGAGATACTAGCAACCCATCCAAAGAAAATATAAGCCATGCACAGCATTAATTTATCAAAGGTGTATGTTGAATGCATTAACAGATCGTGAAACCTCCTACAGTTTACACATCGAATGCAGGTCAACGCATCCACGCCGAACTTTTGTCTCGAATCTTAAAAGCTAGGCACCTCTCAAGCTGCCTCGCTCAATCTACGCTCGTCTTCGATTGGCTCGCTAGCAAGCTGGGGCGGGTTTCAAAATACGAAGATCTCGGTAGATCTACGTAGATCTCGCCGAATGGGCAGTTTCATTCTTTGCTTGCTAGCGAGCCAATCGAAGACGAGCGTAGATTGAGCGAGGCAGCTTGAGAGGTGCCTAGCTTTTAAGATTCGAGACAAAAGTTCGGCGTGGATGCGTTGACCTGCATTCGATGTGTAAACTGTAGGAGGTTTCACGATCTGTTAATGCATTCAACATACACCTTTGATAAATTAATGCTGTGCATGGCTTATATTTTCTTTGGATGGGTTGCTAGTATCTCGAAATAGAGCGTTTTCTGAATGAACCGGCAACACGTCGGCCATTGAAATGTGGCTAGTTCACCTCTGGTCGTGACGTCTACGCATGCGCATTACTTCGTCACGTTGGGTAGTTTCTTTTTTAGCTAGCTCTTACTGCGAAGCAAGATCTTGCGACCAAGATCGACTACCTATTTTGAAACCCGCCTCAGGTCAACGCAACCACGCCGAACATGTGTCTCCAAGATGGCGGCGCGCACTGTACTCATGCTGTCCGCCATCTTGAATCTTAAAAGCTAGGCACCTCTCAAGCTGCCTCGCTCAATCTACGCTCGTCTACGATTGGCTCGATAGCAAGCAAAGAATGAAACTGCCCATTCGGCGAGATCTACGTAGATCTACCGAGATCTTCGCATTTTCAAACCCGCTCCTGTACGTGTGACTGTGTGATTCATCCAGGTGACTTCATTCTCCCCCGCCCTCACTCCCCCACCCCTCACCCCCCACCCCCACCCCCACCCCCTGTCTCCGCTGACCTTTGCAGTTTGGAGGGAAGCAGAGGAAACGTCTCATCAGAGTCGAAATGAGGTGTAGTGTGTTCTGTGTGTTGTCAGCTGTCAGCACTGGGTGGGAGCATGTCTAGTGTCTGTGTGTATTTTTCAACTGTTGGCTGAATCATTTGTTGCAAATTTGCCCCGCTTCAAATCGTTTTCCCGCCAAACTTATATTTTCGGGGATAAGTTAGGAAGAGAGAAAAAAGATCAAGAGCAGTGAATGAAAGAGGAAATAGCATTTGCATACGCACGCACACACACGCACACACACACACATTCATACACACACACTCACACACTTAGGCACACACACACGCACGCACACCTCACACACACACGCATGCACGCACGCGCGCGCATGCACGCATTCACACACACACACACACCGCGGCACGGACTTGGCGTTGTTTAAATGTGTTTGACCCTTTGGGGTAAAAGCCCGTGGCTGAAAGTACATGCATAAGCATAAGCCTCCTTTTTTAATACCTGAGTGCACAAACTCGTCGACAGCATTTTCACAAGTACTATTGGTTGCTGACAGCATATGCTGCCTCTATTGACGAATGAATCCGAATTCGAGTGATGTGATACACTGATTCTTCAAACGCTGCCGTTCAAAGAGGTCAAACTGAGACATAAAAAGGTATTATGTTTCCTGCCTACTTTGCAGAAATGGACAATTAAAAAGACTGCAGTCCTGTCACAGAAACATTCACGTTTTTCTCCCTTCCGTTTCTGCAAAATCATGACCACTTGTGAACTATAGGGATTAATTAAAAAATTCATTTTTTTATAAGCTGCTATAATATAATCGATTTGTCCGTTTCGCTGTCCTTGTTCCTGAATGCAAGCCGAACAGTGTTTCCTCTGTCACGTTGACAGATTGAGCACACAAGACGATGATGATATTGCAATGTAGAGCTGTGATTAAGAAGGAAAAAATCCCCATTGAGGAGGTCACACGACTTCATGTTCTCATGTCATGTTCCTGAATGGGTGAGGAGGAAGCAGTTTTCTGGTCACTAGGATCTGACGTCATTGCACATGGAGGGATTACGAACATGCAACGGGTTTGTCTGGTCTCCATACAGAGCGAGACACCCGTCTGTGTTGGCGTCTGCAAGCCAGAAGTGTACCCACACACACGCCCCGACACCGCCTCACAATGAATGCACACCTATTCTTTACTCGCTCTTCGTCTGCCGAGACACGTGTTTAGCATGCAGCGAGCGTACACTGTTGTTTAAACTCAGGGGCACCCTAGGGCAAAAGCCCAGGATGAGTCAGTAAGGAACAAACTTTGCTAACTTTATATGTATTTTTTAAACTGGCGCTATTCTCAAAGTTTGGGTCGTCATGACAGTGTGACAGAGTGCTTTTGAATTTGCGTGTAGTTTAAGATGCTCTGCCATGGCTGGGATATGATTTTACCTGCAGACGTCTAAACTGGAGGACAATTGCAAATCCCATCAAACGAAGCGACCTTAACACCGTCTGACGAGAACACACTGAAATCTTTCTCAACGAAGTCAAACGCTGAGGCTGGCAGTTTTGGGATGAGAATGCAGGACTGCGTAGTAGCATTGCTGTCATGTGTGGGTAGCATTGCTGTCGGGTGTGAGTAGCATTGCTGTCATGTATGGGTAGCATTGCTGTCGGGTGTGAGTAGCATTGCTGTCATGTGTGGGTAGCATTGCTGTCGGGTGTGAGTAGCATTGCTGTCATGTGTGGGTAGCATTGCTGTCATGTGTGGGTAGCATTGCTGTCATGTGTGGGTAGCATTGCTGTCAGGTGTGAGTAGCACTGCTGTCATGTGTGGTAGCATTGCTGTCATGTGTGGGTAGCATTGCTGTCAGGTGTGAGTAGCACTGCTGTCATGTGTGGTAGCATTGCTGTCACGTGTGGTAGCATTGCTGTAATGTTTTATAGCATTGCTGTAAATGTAATGTGTGGTAGCACTGTTGTAATGTGTGGTATCATTGCTGTATTGGAAATGAGGATGCGTCGCAATTTTCAACCAACCGTCTCATTGAAGGTTTGAATCGTAATGGCGTGCCAAATTCTGCAGGGCGGTGACACTTTTTAAGCGTGCGTTAGTCTCACTTCGTGCGCAGACTTTGATCCAGAGCAGAATTGGAAAGACGAGATTGCTGGTGCTGGAGTCAACATCTTCTGTCAACCTTTCACTGCATACCTTTGCCCACGTGTGTTTGCCTGGAGGGCTCGATTCGCTGCCGACTGTGGAGTGAACTTTGCAGGGTTGGGTTTGGGCAAGCCCTGCACTGCTGGAGTTGCACCCTGCTGCAAGGCTTGCACTGGAGGATGCATCTCCCTCACTGCACGTCACAGTTTGAATGCAGCACGAGTTCAACGCGTGCAGCTCGTGCAGAGCAAGCATTCCTTCGGCTTCGTCAGCCTTTGTGTCGAAAACCCTACGACCTTTCTGATGGAGCCACTGGCAGTCTTAGCCATTTTCAACTGTAGATTAAAACTGTTTTTATAATCTCTCTCTCTCTCTCTCTCTCTCTCTCTCTCTCTCTCTCTCTCTCTCTCTCTCTCTCTCTCTCTCTCTCTCTCTCTCCTCTCTCTTCTTTACGACTTCTGGTTTTTATGTCTTTATCCGGACAACGTTGCATCGTGGCTGGCGTGGAGATGTGAATTAGCATCGCTATCGAAACGATCCTGTTGACCCACTCGTTGCTGCCGTCCATTTGTCTCTATCTGTGAAGGAAACTGGAGATTCCTTCTTTG